>CM034156.1:92383110-92647080 GCA_019776745.2 Taxus chinensis
TCGTGATTTTTTTGTATTTTGTTACTGCATGTGTTTTTATGAAACAGAGCCTTCGAGTGGATTCAGAAGGTGAAAAAACCCTAAAATCATCTATAAAATTGATCATTTATGGAGGCATTCGATATTTGGGCTGTTTTTTGTCGTAGGGAAGGAGACTGGTTCATTTTGGAATCCACATCAATCAGAGAAAAACCCATAAAATCAATTTATCAGTTTTTTAGATTCACAGTCGGATTTTTTCTTTTGTGTTATAACATTCTCACTTGGCATGCAACAAGTTGTTTTGGGAAATACGTAGTTTTCCTAGAAGGAGAAATTAGATGTGACTTTCTCGAAAACAAGTGACACACCCCTAAATAGTAAGTTGTGCAAACACCCATTAAAATCCTTAGCCCCTGGTTATATGGTCTGGTCATATGAGGGCTTAAATTTTTGATTTCTACTAGTAGGTACTTAACTCTAGCCCCCTTTCATTTTATTTGTGTGGTAAATGAAAGAGAACTTTATTTTTGTTTTAGTGGCAACTAAAATAAATAATAGAGAATAAAATTGTAAAGTTTGTATCTTTTGATCGACAACTTAGTTTTGTGTGTCTTTTTTTTGTTCTCTTTCCATTGGAAATAATTATTTGAGAATGGTGTCTTTGTCTAATTTTATATTAGATCATGTTGAGCCATTACCAACACATAATTACCACACATGGAAACCAATAATGGGAACAATAATTAAGTGGAAAGGATTATGGGCTTTAACTTCTTAGAAACAACCAGTGTTCACAAGAGAATATGAGAAATTTTACTACTAGTCTAAATTTGATGAGTGTATGGGTTCGATAAGAAATTTTGTAAGTGATAGTATTTTATTTCATTTGAAAAAATATGACTCTCCTTTCAAAATATGGGAGAAATTAGAGGATTTATTTGGTAAGGTCAGTCACATAAGAGCCATGCAACATGAAATTGAGATCACTTCTCTTAAACCTAAATATTTTCCAACAATTATAGACTATCTTACAAAGTTCAAGCATTTGTTAACGCAATTGAAGGGGATTGAAAGAGATAGGAAATATGAAGAATGTGTTTACTTAATTCTATCTACGTTGAGAGGACCATTCCAAAAAAATTCTTCTACCTTTTTCTCTAGCATGGATGCCTTAGGTAACACATTCAAAATTCCTGACTTAGAAACATTTTGTGAAAGACTTACTAGGGAAGAATCCAAATTGTCTAACCTTGAGTCTTTTACCTCTCAAAAGGCATTAGTTGCATATAATCCTAAGGGAAAGGGAAAACCAAAAATTATAACCAAATCCACCCCTTATCCATGTCAAAATACTCCTAAACCCAAAGAAAACAACTCTAAACCCAAGGAGTCTTCTAAATCCAAGAATAAGTCATCAAGAACATAGGTGTTCTAAGAGAATGTAAGCCTTAGAGGATGCAGTCAAGAAACAAAAAAATTCTATCTCCACTCCACCCCCTTTGCATCAGCATGGCAAAACACTTAGTGTTGTTGTGAGATCTCAGTCCCAACTTGCAGACAGTTGGGTTATAGATTTTGGTGCTTCTCATCACATGACTTCTTCAAAGGAGTATTTGTATCTCTAGGTTTGAGTTCTACTTCAAAATTTGAGGTTGGAGATTCTTCATTTCTTTCTCTTAAAGGAAAAGGTAACATACACCTTGATGGTGGCAGTATCCAATATGCACCATATGTTTCTAACATCATAATAAATTTGCTTTCTGTATATCAAATTTTTCATTCTTCTCAAGGAAACACAGTGACCTTTACACCACATGGGGAAAAAGTACAAACTTTGTTGGAGCCTCATTCACTTATTACTCAAGGTATTGTTGATCATAGTTCCAAACTATATCACTTTGAGGGTTTTGATGAAACTTCGTCTATAGGGATAGGATTGGTTTCTCATGCACGTTCAAAGAGTAAGCTTTGACATGAAATATTTTGTCATCTTAATTATAAATATTTGAAGGATTTGAGAACTCATGGTATGTTAGATGGTCTTCGTAGAGTTTCTTGTATTGAGGGATTTTGTCATGGTTGTGCATTAGGGAAACAACACCAAGATCCTTTTCCTAAGAATTTGTCTAAGAGAGCTTCTTCACCAATTGAGCTTGTGCATAGTGATTCGATGGTTTTTCCTACCCCCTCTTTCAATGGAGCTAAGTATGCACTTAAATTTATTAATAATTTGTCAAGGCATACTTGGGATTATTTTATCAAGTACAAAATTGATGTTTCTTCACACTTCATTGTCTTCAAGGCTTTGGTCAAGAAACAATATTCTAGTTGCATGAAGAACCTTTTTACTGATAATGGTGGGGAGTACTTAAGAAATGAGTTTTTCTAACTTTTTGGCAACTCAGAGCATTATTCACCAACATTTTGTTCCTCATACTCCACAACAGAATGACTTAGTAAAATCTAAGTATAGAACTTTGAAGGAAATGGCTAACTATATGATGCATTCTAGATATTTACCTCTTATCTACTGGGTAGAAGTTAATTGTGCTAACTACATTCAGAATTGTGCACCACACAAAGCACTTGAGTATTTGAATCTAGAGGAAGCTTGGTCCAATACTAAGTCAAATGTCTCATTTTTTCGATTATTTGGGAGCCATGATTGGGCCTTTGTGCCAAATAAGAAAAGGAAAGCCTCAGATAAAAGGAGAAAACCCTTGATCTTTGTAGGCTACTGTGAAGAGATGAGATCTTATCAACTTTTAGATCCTGATACTCATAGCGTTATTTTTCGAACACATGTTCAGTTTGATGAGCGCTTCACTCCTTATGATTCTTCATCTCCTTCCATGCCTCCTTCTTCATATCATCTCGAGGATCCTTTCTTTGAGGAGGTAATAAATTTTATTGAGGATCCTATTCCTAGTGATGTTTTCACTATGCGTAAGAGGGCTCGTACTACAGTTTCTAAGGTAGCACTTCGCATATAAGATCTTCCACCCACTAGGAATCATCATGTACATTCTACCAGTTTTGGAATTTTGTGTCAGGTAGTTTATGAGGATCCACATTCTTTTTCACAGGTTCATGGGGTATAAGAGTGCGATGATGCAATGTCAGCTGAGTATTCTTCTTTGATGAAGAATCATACTTGGGATTTGGTATCTCTTCCTAAAGTAAGAAAGATAGTTAGATTTAAGTGGGTATACTAAGCCGAATACATAGTTGATAGGTCCATTGACAAGTATAAGGATTGTCTTGTTGCAAAGGGTTTTTCACAAGTTGAAGGTATTGATTACTCTGAGACTTTTGCACCCATTTCCAAGACGGATTCTATACACCTTGTACTTGTTATTACTACATCACAGGGGTGGCCCGTATACTAGATGGACATGAAGAGTTCCTTCATACATGAAGATTTACAAGAGGAAAGATACATGGAGTAACCTATTGGATTTGTGCAGGATTATTCTTTTGTTTGTAGGCTCCAAAGGTCTCTCTATGGTCTCAAACAAGCCCCTCGAGCTTGGTATAAGACAATGCATTATTTTATTCTATCTCCTAGTTTGTTTGTTTCCACTCCAATCATACAGTGTAGCTCATACATGTTGGTGAGGATATTTTGATACTTGTCTTGTATGTTGATGATCTGTTACTTACTGACAACTCTTCTTCCCACATTTAGACTATTTAGAGGGATCCTTCTACGTAGTTTGACATGAAAAATCTTGGGTTATTGCATTATTTCCTTAGATTACAGATTTCACAGATAGATTCAGGGATTCATTTGAGTCAGTAAAATTACACCCATGATCTTCTTTAATGATTTGATATGGCTAATTACAAGCCAAGTCCATCTCCTTTTCAGTCTGGGGTTACTCTTACTTCCACGTGTACCACTCCACTTTGTAATCCTACATTGTATAGGTAGTTGGTTGGAAGTCTCATGTACTTGACCCATACTCGCCCCAATATTTTATTTCCAGTAGGGCTTGTATCTCAGTTTGCACATTCTCCTCATATAAGTCACTGACAGGGTACTAAAATGATTTTGTGCTATGTGCAGGGCACTTTTTGCTTTGACCTACACTACACTAGGGGTTATACTCAGTTGGTTGGATATACAGATTCAGATTGGGCATGTTCTATTGACGACAAGTATTCCACTTCTAACTATCTTTTTTTTCTTGGTTCTTCTCCAGTTTCTTGGGTGTGTAAAAAGAAACAAACTATAGCACTTTTATCTTCAGAAGTAGAGTACAGGGCAGTAGTTACATCAAGTAAGAAAAATATTTGGCTTCGATAGTTATTGACAGATTTTAGATTCCCACAGGATTCACCGACTTTACTTTGATGTGACAACCAAAGTGTAATTCACATTTCTGACAACCCATTTGAGCACCAATGGACCAATCATCTTGAGATATACATCCACTTCATTCATCAACGCATTCAAGATGGATTTCTTTGCTTAGAGTACATTCCAACTTAGCAGCAGGTTGTGGGTATCTTTATGAAGCCTTTTGCATTACCTTGCTACCTTGAGTTACGTGACATTCTTGGGGTTTCAGAATTTGTTCTTAGGGTTGTTTGTGAGAACATCTTCCTTCTTCTTCTTTTTTCTCTTTCCTTCTAGTAGGATTCTTTCCTTCTTTTGGTTCGATATTTATTCATGGATATATTGTACATGAGTACCTGATCAGGCCTAGTTGTCAGGACTCATACTATGGATATGCTACTTTAATTTTGGGCCCCTAGCTTCGCTTGGAAGGTGTTAGACCATGGTCCCATGCAAGGGGAAAACTAAAAAGTTTGTGTAACGCACCAAAATTACCAACACAAGAACAACACAGTGAAATACAGGATAACTTTTTTTTTTTGACTTGCTTTGACTCAACACGACACAACATGTCGTCACAAGGTTACAGCCAGCACTTGGAACCACTTGTTACAGGGAAGACCACAAGGTCAGCACGGAAACATTCACACTTATCAAGGACAATTTATTTTTCTTTTTGACGAGACAACATGGAAGTCCAACCACATGACACACTCACAGCTAGGGCAAGCCACAGTAAGAAATGGTCAGGGTTTATTTATTTTGGTAAGACACCCTTTTAGCTCATGACTTAAGTTTTCAGAAGGAATCAATATATGGTTCGCACAAATTCATCTCACCAACTAAGTTAATTTCTTAGACACTGTGGAGTAGTTCACTTAAAGTCTTCTCCTACTTACTAAATCTTAATATCTTCCAGAAACTAACCATTGTTTTCCTTTAAGCTTGTTTAAGAGTTCACCCCAAAGGGATAGTGTTCGCTAGTTTAGCTAGGGGTATCAATTTATAAATGTTACTTCACAAGGATGTTTTCATTTTGATCACTCATGGAAGTATTTGATTTCAAATAGATCACCTTTACATTTATTTGTTGAATATAAAATTATTATTTTTGTTTAGCTTCATTAAGGGTTAACCGACTCATTTTACTTTACTTATAAAATATTGTCACTAAGTCTTAGAAAGATTTAACTTAACAATTTATTCTCAAGATCAAAGTTTTACAATACTCATATCAATGTAAAGATTGAATGCCATTTCTCACAAGGATAATTTCAAGCTTAACTACACAAGAACAAGACACTTTATTTCACCATTACCAAACAATACAAGGCAAGAGGTCATATCAACTCTCTTTACAAGCAATGTTACACAATTTAAAACACATTGGACATTTTTACAAGGAACTTCATAAATTACACTGATGAAACCTTTACAACTATTTCCTTTAATCTACTCGCATAATCCATCTGCACAAATACTAGCCTGAATCAGTTCGCGAGAACTGAGCATGTTAAGGCTACTCATTGCAACAGTAAGCTAACATTTAACAATATCAAGAAAGGAAAGTTCTAATTCAAAAAAATGGATTAAAACACAACCCACAACTCCAAAATTATTCGCATGAGAAAGAAATCTAAACCATCCAGCAAGGAGAAAGTCAAAATACCAGTAAGAACAAAATCACATAAATCAAGGCAAGACCTTATGGGTTAGAAACAAGAAGGTCAAGAGTGTTGATATCTCCTTCATGTAATCCTATGGATTACGTGATTGGAATCCAAAACTTACTCCATCCAACTAAAGGGGTCCAAGAGAAGACAAAACATACTAATTATGATCGTAGGCGCGAAACAAAATGACATTATCCAAATCTACCAGGGAGAGGCTTCATAGCAATAATTAGGGTTGGATGCCCTTAAAAGAAAAATAACTATAGTTTCAGTTTTAACCAAGGAGTTTTACCACTACCTTCTTATAGAATTTCTTAAACGTAGTACTAGTTAACAACAAATCCACTCTTCCAAAAGCATACAAATGAGACACAAAAGGGGCCATTATTCTACCAACAAACCTTATCCTAATCTTAAACTTCTCTACATAATATAAGGGAAGACTAAACCCAAAAAGTCGTTAATAATTTTTATATATTTCAGACAATGTCAATAAGCATTAAAATAAAAATTGATTTCCTTAACAAGGCCACAAAATGGGACCTTTTAGTAACCAAGTTTGAAGTATAAGATATTCGAGTTTGAAAACAAAGGGATTCGCTACGTAGAGGGTAAAACACCAACAATGCCCTAGATTCAAAGGACCCTACCACGAGTGCAAGCACAAAAAATAAGAACCAACACACATATCCATCAGGAAGGTTACGCAGTGCAGTCAGGCCTAGAAGTTCTATGAGCTCCTGGCCAATGGTATAGAAGATGGAAATTTTACCCGATCCATGTGGGCTTATCAAGGACATGTCTAGCAAAAATCAAACAGATGAACATAATAACCACCTATTATATTATCACTGTAATCAGTTGTCATCTAACAGGAAATGAGTTCACGCGTCCAATACCATGGATTCACCTACAACTTTTGTTTCAGTCCAGCTAATTACCAGCTTGCTTGTGACCCTTAATAAAATTGTAGAGATTTCGTTCAATAAAACTTACAATGTTTCCCCCTTACTTTAATCAAACAAGAGTTTGAACCAGGAAGTAGGTATAGAAATTATCTCGACACGTAGAGGCCAAAATAGATGTCAGGTTATTCATCCTATAGAACTAAGTACAACAGTCAACCATGTACAGTTCTAAAACAAAAACCCAAATGCCATTTCTAATCAAACAAAAAGTAAGGAATGCCCACAGGCTTAAACAAGTTTTAGGACACAACGTCACTATTAATGTACCTTTTAGCAAAACAGGGGAGCCCTAAATAGGAAATACGTATTTATTCAACCAAATAGAGATATGAAGGCTTAACCTTCATTTAGTAACCTTCAGTTATAACTACCATCACAGAATTCTTTTAAAAGAGAGTCATATAAGCAAACAAAACTCAATAATGTTTCCTTCCCTACAAACTAGATTGCATCACTCAAAATTGCAGTAACCCATTTAGACAAATATGAAATAGAGTAAGCTATAAGGGAGGAAAGAACCTTCCAAGAAAACTAGCAAAATTGGATCGAGATTTAAAGGGACAACCAACACAATCAGGCAGTGATATAAACAACCACGAAAACATTGTCTAGGCGGTATTCAATAGGAAAGAAAATTCATTTCAAGATACTGAAAAAAAAGTAGAAAACTATTACAATGAGTAGATTTAACATGCTTGTTTTAAACGCTAAATCTCATGGCCACGTACGTACAGAAACCTTCTCCCAGCAGTCCCAAAATTATTTCTCCACCAAATTCACGCTTCTCACCCAATCGGCGTCCCAAATATCACGCAAAAGACACAATAACCATTCCGCTAAACTGCATAGACACAGGCAGAAGGAGAAAGTTCATTCTAGAGCAGTTAACCCCAATTCCCAGTATGTAATTCCATGAAATAGCAACAGAAATTTGGAATAATTAACAAGGTTTTGCATGTCCTTGCAATATGCTTTTACTCTTGGGTCTAGATTCTAGAACAAGATTAGAAAGTCTTGCGTTCAACTATTCAAACAACTCATGAATTGCTTTCCTATTTAAGGCATTGTCAATTAGTTTTTAAAGCCATTAGGACACACTATTACATTAGTTTACCCATCAATTTGTGCGCAAAGAAAACATTCCAGAAACTAAAATCAAAGTTGATTCATGCTTACCATTGGAAGTCTCACACATTATAGCTTGCTTCAATTAACATCACTTTTATCCTCCACGCTAAGAAAAATTTCTTGAAGCATTTTTCAAACAGTTCATCCAAGGCACCAAACATCACCATCTTTGCTTCTGCACGGCTTCTTTCAAGGACTCCATAACTTATTTCTCCCCAACGTTTCAACCTCTGCACTGAATAACACCAGCAGGAGAGGGACAGCAAAGAAATATAGAGCATTTCTAATCAAATAATGGTAGCCCAACTTGACATGCCTGAGATTGACAGAGTGTAAGAAATCAGGGAATCTTCTCCGGACTCTAACAAAGAATGTTTTGAATCCTGCATTGGGACCAGAGCTATCCCAAGACATTTTCTCCAACATTGCATAGATCTCCTGACAATTTCATACTTGCAAAGAAAATTGTGCTTCATGCATACACTGAAATGGAACAGATCCGCCTCAATGAGATCCTCTTCCATGAGTTACATCGCAGAAAAAGCAAGGTCTCAGTAGAGAACCTCTGTAATAAATTTCATCGGGTTTCCTGGTAACACTCTCACTGTCACTTAATTGATTTGATAAAAATATATTGTAGGAGAATCCGAACTTGAGGATGCAGAGATACAGAACAGAAAACAACCTAGTTGGACAGCCTGCCTATTGGAGGCGCTCACGAAGGCTTCTACCAAACTATAGCATGCCTGTTGCCTGGCTATTTATTGTTGCAGGCAGTTGCTGCGGATCCCCAATCTCGAATCAGAGGATACCCAGAAGCAAACAAGAAACCCAACTGTAGAAAATGGGTGAACTAAGAAGAGGCACAGAAGCATTACCCAGCCTCAAGATTTGATCGAGCTTCTTCCTTGTTAAATTCACCACCTGGATAGAAGCGAATTTCTAGAATGAAAAGGCAAAACAGCTCAACTAAACTTTATCTCGTCCTTCTACTACAGCTGTAAGATTCTGCAACCACTGATCACGATTGTGGTCGCGTGCAACCAGAACATCAGGTTCAGCACCAACGGTTCCTTGGGATCACCCTGCAGCAACTGTCGCACTTAACTCTCCCTGGAGGCCACTGATTTTCTGAGGTAAGTTTACTTCTTTACCCTGTAGCAACTACATATAGCGAACCACTTCCTCACGGCACTTTCCTGGGAGAAATTTCGGTTCTACGCTCCACTGAAACTGCCTGTACAGCACGATTTTGAGGATCCACAACCACCCACGCAACATCAGGGCGATAGACCTTCATTTCACCATCAATGAATCCACTAACCAGAACACGCCAGTGCAAGCTACGCGGCCACCAAGGTTTCTTTGCGTGAGCAGGTCAAAATGAGGTGACAGGGAAAGAAAAAAAAACACCCAAGAAGAAAATGCGCCCAACACCCACCTGTACGGATTGAAGGAGAATCCAAAAGAGATTATGTTGAAGAAAAATGACTCCACCGACTCCTCACACAAGGACAGACAAGACAGTCTAAAAAAATTTACAGGCTGGGTGGTTGGGAGGAGGCCAAGGTGGCAGTGGAGGCAGGTAGAAAAAAAAAGAATCTGATGCCCCGCTGGGCATTACATAAATGTACCAGAATCATTACTGATCATATTCATATAAAGTGGTAACCTCATTACATTCATTAGATTCATTATAGAGCATCGCAGAAAGGCAGACCGAAGTCAAGCATCATAACTGGATTCATATCATTTATCTCTCAAAATCACCGCCGTGAAAATCCTTAATCATCATCACAGTCTCCATCGAAGACATCCCCAACCAGGGCTCTAATCGTAACCAAACCGAGGGTCCTCGCCAACCATCCAACCCCCATTCCGTTCTTCTTCGGCGGCTCCACCTGTTGAGGAGCTAGCACAGGAGGGTAACCCTGGTAGTGGGGAAGATAACCGTGGTAATGCGGCGGTGGCGGCAGATAATGCCCTCCCAGTGCAGGGTAAGGAGGTGGCAGGGGCGGAGGGTAATGTGACGGTGGTGGTGGAGTGTACTGTCCGAGAGGCTGAGAGGAGGTGGGGCCAGAGGGTATTGAGGCTATGCTGTCGACGTGTACTGTCTGGGGTATGGCAAATAGTGTCCTGGCGGATACTGTCCTGGAGGTGGCAGTGGCAGTGGTGGTGGTGGTGGCGCCGTCGGCGCATACGGAGGGTAAGCAGATGGCGATGTTGCTGGATGAATTAAGCGTCCCTCTGGCCTCCTTTCGCCACGCAACAAGTCTCGACTTCTGTTTAGTTCTATTTATTTTGACATGGTGTTGAGTTCAGTATTTATAGCTAATTAAGTAAAGGGTCAGAGAGTTCGCAGTTCATTTCTTTGGAAATGAAAGTTCAACGACAACCATTCCAAGCAGGCTTGAATTTTGCAAGGTGTTTAGACGTTTTTAGTCATTTTAGATGTCAAAATACAGCCACTTTTAAAATATGACCGTCATGATTGACATGTAAAAATATAATTTAAACGTCAAAAATGACATGTATATTACAAATTTAACCGTCAGTATATATATATATATATATATATATATATATATTTTATTAAATAATTAAGAAAGTTAATAAATTAAAAATTAATTCTTTTTGAGATTCATGAAAAATACAATATAAATTTTCAGATATGAAGAAAATAAAAATATGAAGAAAATAAAAATAATAAAATCTTAATATCTTATTAATGATTATGAAATAGAAACATCTATTAATTTTGACTTTCAATTAGTTTTGTTTGATTTCTTTTTTTAGTTTTATTTGATTTTTTGTTTAGCTTTTTCTATTAATTTTAAGATATTTGTAATTGTTTGTTTTATTGTTATTTGTTTGGCTTTTTACAAATAAAGTTTTGAAACTACAATTATTGCAATAAATGTGAAATTTGAGAACATGGATGTAAGAAGATATCACTCATTTTATAATTATTTATTTCAATTTAATTTTAGAAAGCCATATAAATTGATTGTTTGAATCTTGTGGATGTAAAATTTTACTCAATTTTTATATTTTTATAATAGTTGTTATAAAAAATAAATTTGAAGTGCATATTATATTTTGAACGTTAAATGACATCCATATAGTTTTTTAGACCGTCAAAGAAAATTATTGTGACATGTAACATTGAATGTCAAAATCCAGCACTGATTCCAAGGACTCCCAGGCAGGCGCGTTGGAAACGTCCACAATAATACGCGTTAAAAACGTTTGACCCCTAACCACAAATACCTTAACATGATTTGAAGAACATCCATAGCGCAATATAACAAGACTACATGAAAATCCATTCTTATCAAATGGTTACTAACTCCGACCTTAGTAAAGTGGTAACCAACTTCCACCATAGCAATGTAGTTTATTTATTCACCAATCCATCCATTCACCACTTATTATCCTAGTAATCTTTTCTAATTGATGTAAGATTTATGTTTAGTGTGCATCATAATATATTGGTATATTAGGTTTGTGTAATATCTTAGACCAAACTTTTCATTCAAAATAAAACACCAATTTAATATATCCACCATCAAAATTATTTAATACTATAAATTTGATATGTAGTTTTCACATAATGATAACTTACTAGTTTATATTTATTTTAAAAGACTATTAAACTTAATTAAATTGTTCGAACACATTTAAATTTGGTAGAATATTAATATTAAAAATAAAATTAAAAAAAATAAAAATTAATATTTTTTAATTTATATTTTAATCAAAATATTTTTTTAAATTGATTTGAAACAACCTAGTTGTCACAAACTAAGAAAATCATATTTGTAGAAAAATTAAATTTGTAAGGTAATAATTGTTTTAAGGCTCTAAAAATAGGCTATCTAATGTCCATAAGATTATTATATTTTGCTGATTCTTACACAAATAATTTAAAAACTAAAGTTGTATACTTTGAATTACCTAACACATAGAAAAGACCTTATACATGATACAATGTATATGATGTCCACAAATATAGTATAATTTCGACATAATATATGCGTGAGAGTATAAATACAGCTTTTAACCAAGGTAATGCCTATTTTCGTACACTTACCTCGAAGGGCTCTTCCCCCAATAATATATCCAATGGGATAAAAATGACACTAATAACTAGCAATCGCATTTGTTTCATGAGATGTGAACGACGAACGATATATGTTATTTGATTTAGAGGTATAGTTATTAGTTTTGTAGTTGATGTTGATTAGAGGTGTGATTGTTTTCGTAAGTGTAGAAATATAGATGGGCCACTTAATTTTAAGGTTGTTTATATATTTCAAAGTTGTTATAAATTCGTACATGAATACATTTGATACAATTTTCAATAGATAATTTATTTTATAGTTGATGTTGTATGTATTTAATTCGGCTTTATTGTGTTAGTTGTGCATCAGTTGTTCACTTGGTGTTTTGTTGGAAAAACATTTATTGTACAGTTGATATTGTGTGTGATTGAAAGTTGTAGTGTAGGAATTTAGTTGAAACATTACATTTCAAATGTTGTATGGGTACATTTCATTATAAGATAAAAACGACACTAATAATAAGATTCCAATCAATAATAACCAGTTTAATGATTTAAAAACTAAAAGCTACCTCAGTAAAAGGTGAACTTCCAAAATATTAAAGTAAAATTAATAACGCTTGATCTTTATTTTTTTAATGACTAACACTATGTCACCCTTTCTTTTAATACTGAGAGGCGCATAGTAAAAATTTTTCTTCCTAATTTCTTTATGGTGACATAGTCAATTACTTCATTAGCGCAGGATTCTTTTCTTGTCACAAAAAATTATTGTCCTCTCCACTTCTTTTCTTTTCTCGACCAAACATTTATTTTGTTTTCCTTTACTCGACCAAATGATTATTCTGTGGGATCCGCCGCCTACCTAAAAAAACAAACTTTTTTAAAAGTAGGAAATAAAATTGTTAGTGGAAGAATAACTTTCCTGATAAGAAAATGCAATACAACACCATAAGAAGTATATATATAGTTGGGTTGTGTTGTTCCAATTCATCACCAAATTCATTTAAGAAGAGCTTTTTCTGACTGGCATTAGCTTTAGCATTTATTGTTGGTATTTTTGAGTGAGGATCATTCACCATCGGAAACTATTTGAGCTATTTCAAGAACTCTGAACCTCAACCGCAAGCAGAACCATGTATGCCTTCACAGCAAGACAATGTAGAGAATATTTCTCGACCGCAGGTGGAACCTTCCACAATAGGACCATCTATGCCTTCACAGCAGGACATACCCACAAAATCCAACGGCTCTGAAATCTGTCAAAAAAATGAGATCATAGACAACACTTCTCGATCGCAAGCGGAACCACCTACAACTTCGCAGCAGGACATGGCCTCTTCATCCAGACAATATTTCTTGAGATATCCCTAAAACTAATATTTCATACATATTAGAAAATTTTAATTATAACTTTTCTATAACAAGAGACTACACTATACATTGATTCATTTTACAATGACCTATATAAATTACAATAATAAATAATGAATCACACATCACCTTTTCGCCATCTTTCTTGCATCCTGCAAAACCATTTGAGCATGAAATCAACGATAAACCGCTGGCATGGCATCCACCATAATCTAACATAATTAATATTTTTCATTTTTCCATTCACATATAATAATAATTACGATTTGCAGTCAAAATAAAAGGTTTAAAGACATGTATTCGTTACATTTCATTTCACTTCATTTCGTACTCCATGAAGAGAGAAAGAGAAAGGAAGAGAGAGAACACCATTTTGTCAAAAGTTCTATATCACACAAGTTACACTATAGAGTTTTCAAATAGTTATTAACATGTGTCAAAAGTTTCCACGATGGTTTGGCAACCTAACGGGGTCCCACAACTTTTTTTTTTTACATTTTCTTGCTAGCTCCAAAAACGTTCAAAACAGGCTCGAAGGCTAAGAAACCACTTTCAAACGTTGTCTTC
Organism: Taxus chinensis; assembly: GCA_019776745.2. NCBI lineage: Eukaryota > Viridiplantae > Streptophyta > Pinopsida > Cupressales > Taxaceae > Taxus > Taxus chinensis. The sequence goes on from CM034156.1 coordinate 92,397,208, forward strand.
CGATGAGTAAACAAACCACAGTTAAATTTCTACGTGTCCACTTATATACCAAGAGTTCATAGCAACTGATGGAATTTAAAAATGGCGAACGGTTTACGTTTGGCGGCTAGTTTTTCGGGGCCATCGGTCGTAATTGACGTAGTTGCAAAAGAATCAAAGTTAGCTCGAGGGCTCACAAAATCACGTCCAAAACTGACATTCACTGGATAAACGTGAAACGAGAAACATACCTCTATATATGAACAGTTTATTAGAGTCAACGGTACTGAGAACTAGAAAGTAGTTTTCAAACGGTGACAAGTTTTCTAGAGCGGCAAGTCCAACAGTTCACAGCCAAAGACATGCTTCCACATTTTGCATGTATGTCTGCCAAAGCGTTTCCAACGACAGCATCTGAAAAAACCTTAACTCTAGCGCACAAGCTGGGAGGATGTTGGGAAAGGTAAATAAGCTATTACAGGGCGAGAAATGGTGAAATATTTTGGGACGACCATGGGTAAGAGCTCCGTCGATCAAAGATTCAAATTCAGGTCAAACAATTTGTAAATAGAAAAAAAGAAATGAGGATGCGACAGGGGAGAGAGATTTGTTTTAAAAAATCAGGTGAGTGCGCAGGCCTGCAATTTTTTAAAGTCAAGTTGTCTTTCAACGTGGAAGTTAGCTGGAGACCACAATATATTTCATGAATTATTGGGGACGGAAAATGACAGGTCTACCTGCCCACGCAATTCCGTTTGCTGTCTCGATCCAACTAATTATTACAAAAAAAATTAACACCATAGAACGTATATATAGTTGGGTTGTGCCGTTCCAATTCATCAAATCATTTAAGAATTTCTTATTAGTCGTTTTTATTATTTATCCGAGCATTTGTTTTTGGTATTTTCGAGTCGTTAAAGTATGTATTTATCCGAGCATTTGTTTTTGGAAATTTTTTGAGCTGGTTCATGAAGTCTGAAGTAAATGAGGTGATTGGATCAGCGCTCCTCAACCGCATGCAGAAGCATCTACGCCTTCACAGCAGGACATACCCACACAATCCAGCGGCTCTGAAATCTGTCCAAAAAATGAGATCGTAGACAGCACTTCTCGATCGCAGGCGGAACCAGCTACAACTTCGCAGCAGGACATGGCCTCTTCATCCAGACAATCGCCGACCCTCGAGAATGTAATAGACCAGTTCAAATCTGTCAAAGATGTAAACGACGTGGATGATCTCATCAATGCCATCAACGCATTGTTACAAAGCAAGATCACTCAAAAGGTTAGAACAAATCTGAGTTTTAGCGTGTTCCATTGTGATTACATATTTTTAACATTATTGATTTTATTTTTATGATTTGCAGAATGAACAAGATAAGACAAAAGAGGAGGGCACAAGCAAGATAACATCATGGACTTCTTTTATCAAGAGTGGATCTATCTTTCTAAAATTTGTCAGCGACCATATTGAGAAAACGGACAAGAAGGTAACCAATGGATGTTTCTGGTTCTAATATCAAATATTCACTCTTGAAAATTTGTTAAATTGGTATTTTTGAGTGTTAAAGTCTGGTATATTGGTTTGCAGGAAGCAACAAAAATTGCATCAGATATTCTTGAGAAACTTGGAAATATCCATTGGGTGGTTGGAGGGCTGTCCATTATAGCATATTTGTTACAAAAAATTAACAAAGTGTCTGAGAACCGCAGTGAATGCCTACAACTGCTCAAGTATATGGTCGACCTCGCTGATCATATCAAGAAATTAAGGGTTGAGATTCCCGAACAAGGAGAAAAATTGAAAAATGCTGTTCTTATCATTGTTGAAGAGTGTATCAAATGTGCCGCCCAATTAAATTCTAAGAAGTTTTTCAGGTAACTGCATCTTTGTTCAAGACATTAATTTTCCATTTTGTTATGATTATTTTCTTTGCAAATTTGAAATAAATACCTTAATCTGGATCTCATAGCTGATTAAGTTGAATCTCATTGTTGATTAAATTTGTTAATTTATGATGCAGTTTTTTGAAAACTTCTGTGGATTCTGAAACTTTGAGCGGTGTTGAGAAGAAAATTAATCAGCTTTATCCCGATCTGATGTTGACAGCGATAATAACATTGAAACACAATCAACTTGTTATGCTTCCTATATGTCCCCCAGGCTACCCAAGCTATGCTGGTAAAGCATTACTTTTTACATTAGCTCTCGAATTATCATATTTCCTTCTTCCGTATAATTGTTTCCCAATGCAATCCATGGAAAGGTGGTATGTCAATTCAATTTGTGGGAAATAGGAAAAGACGTTACTCCATCCACCCAAATTCCTATTTATGGGTCTCTAATTTGAACCAGAGATTTCTCTATTTTGCTAGTCTGACCGATTCACATATGCATATGCTTCTATATGAGATAGATTTGTCAGATTCATTTATTTAAAATAATGTAAAAAGGGAAAACGAGATTTGTAATGGTTGTGGAATTATAAATCTCTGCACTTTAGTTTCGAAACACTAATTTTTCCCTAAATTATATACTCTCTTAACGCTTGTAATGTTTGTGGAAATGGAATTTTAATTTTTTCCAGCCTTCGTTAATGCTTTTTTAAATTGATTTTTAACATAGAGCACGCAATGACTTCTGAATGTCTGCATTTTTACTCTTAACAGTGGGAATTGAGGAGAGAGTGCGGAAAGTAATAGATCTGCTGGCCACAACAACAGATGACCATAAATCAAGGGCTGTGGTGATATATGGTCTTGGCGGCATTGGGAAAACAACACTGGCAAAAGCTGTTTTGGCCAAATTAAGCTTGAAAGATTACAACTACGCCAGGGTTGGAATTGATATCGATCCCTCTAAGAATGACTTGAAAACCCTGCAGCAAATCATATTAAAAGATGGTTTTCCAAAATATGAAGATGGGAAAGAGATAAAATTAAGAGACTGCGACGAAGGTCAAGAGCATCTAACAAAAGCTTTCAAAAGTGAAAGCGAAAGACCATTGTTTCTTTCCATTGACAATGCTTTAAGGGCAGAGGATCTGAAACAGCTTCTTCCCACGGACCTGGGAAGCCTTCCCAAGGGTAGTAGAATCCTGGTAACCACAAGATTACTGGGAGAGACAGATATGTTTAAGCAATACGGCCTTCCACGCTTTGACTACCCTGTTAATACTTTGCCGGAGGCGGATGCATTGAAAATTTTGTGCAAGGATTCTGAAAATCTTCAGCATATAACTGAGGAAGATAGAAATAGATTTCTGAAGATTTGCGGTGGCATTCCGCTGGTTCTTAAAGTGGCTGGTGCTCAGTTGGCTAAGATGGGCTATAACACAGAGCAGTGCCGTCAGTTATTTGAAGACTTGGAGAAAGGAGAAAACGTGAAACAAGAAAATCTCACCTCAAGTGTGATTGATTTTGTATATGATAAGCTGGAAAAGTCTGCCCAAGAAGCATTTTTGGACATTTGCTGTTTTTTTAGTGATTGGAGTCGTCGACATGTAGAGTATATAGTGGGATCACAGCAATTTAAATCGCTTCAAGAGGCAGCATTGCTCACTTTCTTGTCAATCTCAGTTGCAGAAATTGACAGGTATACAGCTGTCTTAGAAGTTGAAGAAGAGAAGCTGATTATTCATGACGTTATTCGAGCAAAAGGGCTAAGCATGTCGAAATCCACTAGATTTATGGATTTGCAGTCCTTCACTGAAGTTGTAGAAGACAAGGTAATAATTTATTTCTTAACTTAATAATTCATGAAACTGTCTTCTCTAACTCCTCTGTTTTAAATTCCTGTGCAGAAACAGCTGAGGGAAATCAAAGGCATTTGGCAGGCCAGGGATGAATACGATTATGAGGTTGAAGAAAAGCATTTGGATTCAATGAGTAATTCACTAAGAATTCTCGCTTTGGAATGGCGCAGGAAAGTCAGTGGACAAAGCCAGATGAAATTCAACGAATTAAGATATCTAAAACTAAATACTTACATTCCGCTGCCGCCTCTGAAATTAGAGCAGCTTGAGAGATTGTGTGTGTACCAAGGTCCAATATACAGTGCTGTTAATCTTTTGTACAAGGCAAGTGCTCTGCTTCCATTTGGTTTTGATTTTGATTTTAACATGAAATTGGCTGTCACTTGAGGAATAAAATTGGTAAATCCATGGATGCAGCTGCCCCCAAAATTAAAAGTGCTGGAAGTTGAGGGACTGTTTAAAGGCTATAAAATCGAAGAGGAGGAGTCGTCCATGTCTATAGCAGTCGTTCAGAATTCCTGTTTGGAGGAATTAGATTTATCAGGGTTGAGGTTTCTCCGTAGGCTACCAGAGGGTATTCAGCATTTACTTTCATTGAAGACTTTGATATTAAAATACATGAGTCGAATTGTGGACCTGCCCGAATATGTCTGTAGATTGCCTTCTTTGAGTAAACTGAGTATGATCGAGTGGTTGGGGTTGAAGAGTCTGCCAGAATCATTTGGACAGCTCATCAGTTTAACACACTTGGATTTGACTGGTTGCTCGAATTTGCGAGAATTACCTTTGAGTTTTGGCGAACTCAAATGTCTACAGCACTTATCTTTACAGTTTTGTACAAAGTTGAAAGAATTGCCACACAATTTTGGTCAGCTATCAGTTTTAAAATATTTATATTTGAGGGAGTGTCAGCACTTGAAGGAATTGCCTTCCAGCTTTGGCCAACTCACCTCTTTACAGAGGTTGAATCTCCGTGGGTGCTATGGCTTGAAAGAGTTGCCTTCCAGCTTTGGCAAACTCACAGCTTTAGAGTACTTAGATTTGTATAGCTGTTGGGAGTTGGAAAAATTGCCTTCCACATTCGTTCAGCTCAAAGCTCTCAAGAACCTGAGATTGGGTGGGTGCGAGCGACTAAAAGAATTGTGTTTGGGTTTTGAAGAAGTTGCATCTTTGGAGGAGTTAGATATAATGGGTTGTACACAGTTGAGAGTGGACCTCAGCCAAATCCAGAATCGGGTGAGAGTATTAAAGGACGAGTCTGACTGAGTATTAGTGGCATCTCCAAAATGTATCAGTCAATTATATTAATTAAAGCAGCATTTGGTTTTTAAAATTTTAATATTTTTTATTTTATTTTATGGTTTGCAATCTATTTTGTCTTTTACTCTTCAACATAAATTTTTTTATGGGATCCATTTAATAACATTGACAATCACTATTAAAAATAAAAGAAAATTTTGGTACTTTAATATTGTATATTGTATATTTATTTTTAAAATTTTTTGAGATGATATATGAAATAGTTATATCATTGCATTCTCTTAATACTGGCACAAATATAATGTTAGTGTGATTAGAATGATGGTACTGTCGATTTGAGAGTAAGGCATGGAAAATGAATGATGGCATGATAAAGTTTGGATTGCAATGTCAAAATCTTAGTCATGTTTATTATTAAATCACGATTTGTATAACCAGTCAAACAACATGCGAATCCTATAAGATAGATGAGACTAAAACAAGAAATTACCGTCAATTTCTGACCATCAATTTTGACCCTAAAAGTGAACTATTCATGTTTGAAATCCTCATGAAAATGTGATGTTTTCCTCCCATCAAATGAGTTTTTTCCCTAGAATCTCCATGTTTTGGCTAAAATTTATCCTAGTCATGCTATGATTCTTAAGTCTCAGCACTTGTTAAAACCATACCATTATAATTTTGATCACTCCTATAGGAGGGCCCTTCATTAAGGTCTTGTTTGTCGAGGTCCCCCTTGAGTTGTATTCACCTCTTTTGATAGAGATTTTATTACATGTTGTGTGAGGGAAAGGATTATGTGCCACGTTAGGGCCCTAAATTAATTGATTCATGTTCCCTTTTGCTAAACTGTATAGGTGCATTTACGTCAATCTTAGAAGACATATATAAAAATCTCCAATATTTGATAAGATTCATCCCCATACGAAAATAAAAATATAAATAATTCAAAGAGCATGTAACATTGTATTTATTGAAATATTAAAATATGGGATATGTCCAGGTTGAATAGAAAGACCTGTTTTCACCCTGAGAAAGTGTTGAATCCCTATATACTAAGAGTACTGTACACTGAAAGTTTCAGACTGACCTTAATGTGCCCGATATATCGGTGAAATGTGATTTTCTCATACTGGACGGGATTTCACTGACATTCCATAGGTTTATGGAATGGTTTTGTCCCATGTGTGTGTGAATACATGCCACTAGGTTTTGTAGATCTACTTAAGCAATTGTCTATTTATATGGTTTTTGTGCATATGGTAGCGTAGCTATGCCCAACATTGCAGATGTGTTTTGAATTTGGGTAGTGAATTTTGTAGAGAAAACAATGTTGCAGACATAGCTCCAAAAAGATCTGGGTATTGTATTGAAGAAAGTGGTGGCTTGAAAATAAAATTCTGTACAAGAAGCATTCATTAGCATGTTACGTAGATCCAACTAGTATGGGTGAACCGCATGTACAATATTGTCTCTTTGTGTTGTGTTATTTTATTCTGAAATTTTATTTGAGATCTGTAATATCACTTGTGAGAGACATATGTAGTTTCTACTATTGCGATCAGTCTATGAAGGGTAATATGTGAGCCTCCATATTGCATGAAAGAGACATGTGGCTATGATCCTAACTAAGATAGGTGTGAACATGCATATGTGGATCGTATCTCTTAAATTGACATACATGTGTTTCTTACACTAACATGTATCCCTCAAGGACGTCCATGATATAAGACAAGCCCTGTCAATTCACACCATATTTTCAACTATGATATTTAGTAAAATATGTGTTATGAATGGACATGGAATGCAATAAGGAATGATAGGGGCCACATTTATTTCCTAAGTGAACTAGATTTTTTTTTTTGAAAGTGAGGTTGAAGTTCCCCCCTCAACATTTATATTTATACGAATGCTTAAATGAAATTTTTGGAGCATCAATAAATGGTCGATAGGGGTGAGAGAATTCTAATTTTTTCACACTATAGACCTTAGTCTGATATGGTCTTGACCTAGAGTTGTTTAGTCTTGTGACCCTTTGATAATCTAGAGACATACAAAAAAAAACTTATAGCCTCAGCGTATAGTTAGTAATAATATTTACTATATGGTAGTGATGATTTAGCCAAATAGCTTTGGTATGACATAGTAGATCACTTAGAGTAAGTGATGATGTAGCCTATATCATGTAGTTATAAGTATAGTATATCTCCTGATGGCATTACCATATCTGATGGTTTTTGGTGAATCTTAGTTGGTCCTGATTTATCAGGTTTTTAATATTATAATATAATAATGAGGCCTTGAGCCTCTTTTTTTTACAGATAAAAAAAGTGATATCACACTTTATAGGAAAATTGTGGTACTACTATAGTATCACCATTGATAGTGTGAAATGAGTTTCAATGACCTATGGTTAGGCTTGGGTGAGTATTGACAGATAAATAGTTTAACATGTATCATCTTAAGGGTTATCCCCATGGGTGTTAAGATATTGGATTTTGTTATTATAAAATTAACTAATTGAATACATATTGTTTTAATCCCCTAGTGACCATTCATGTATTAGAATACTTTGTATAATATGTAAGTTTTAATCTTAGGGATGCTAGAATAAAGGTGAGACTCATAGGATCTAATTCTAACCAATTCTGTTGATGGATATTGTGCAGAAAATGTCGAGTGATGAGATGGTTAGGTAAAAAATAAAGTGATAGGGGAATGAGTATGATTAGAGGTGGCACCAATATCATGCCATGGAGCAATGTTAGATAATTACATATGGTATGAGGCATTCACTCCAAGGCCTCTTTCATAGTCAAGTGTGAAACTATTTTATTTACATCTTTACTCTCTGTTTGTTTTGAAAATAGCGTCTTTTTTCTTAATGAGGTTCTTTTTTCTATGTAGAAAATTAATGTAAATTTTGATTCATTTACATGTAGATTGATTATTATCTTGAAATATTTATTGTTATTCAATTTCATGTGAGTTGATGATGATAGTTGTGGAATATTATGGACATGTGACTATCTTGAATTAAACATGTTATTATGTGAGTGAAATCAAAGGTTGTCGTAGAGGTTCATTTCTAATTTAGATTATCAAGTCCTATAAAAATATGTTAGTATGGCTATTTTTGTTACCTTCATCCAAGTGGCAACAACCTATGGGAGGCCTAGAAATGTTTTTCGAGGTTTCTGTTTCATAAGCCCTTGAATATTACTTCTGATCTTAGGTGGGGAAGGGTTTATCTTCTAGTTTTGACTTGCAAAGGAAGACCAATATCCTAAGGGTGATTTCCGAGGCCAGAGCCTCATGCATATTGGGGTTATTAGATTCATATGTAAAACTTAAATCATTCCTAAAATCTATGGTCACATGGTAGGGTTTTCCCCTAGGCATTGGGTATTATGAGGTAACCACGGGGGTATTCACTTAGTAAAGGTATGGTATAACACATGTTATTCAAAGGATATTATAAGAATACCCTTAATGTCTAGTGTTTAACTCCTATTATTCAATTGATAATACCCCCTCCTATTATACTTATTAGAATGAAAATACCCCCTATTTTTTCCATGTACCTTACTTACCTATATTTTCATTACAATTTTATTTAGCCCTTTTTATTTCTACTATAATATATTAAATACAAAATATTTATCATTTTTATCACTAATATATCAAATAGAAAATATATTATGTTTTCCACTCAATTATTATTTTCATAATATGCCTTTGTAGTAGAAAGATATTTTGAATCCATTCAAGACATATTATCAATTAACTTATAAATGTTACACTTTATTCATTTATCAATAGTTCTTCAAATAAATAAGATGGTAAAATAATATCATTTGTGTTGAAAAATATACACAATCTAGTTTTCTACAATATTATTATTTCTTAGTTAAGGATCTCCTAATTGATATTTTCTTATTCAGAAAGTGATTATAATTTAACTTCATGACAACAATCCTTTTGCAATTTTAAGGTATTTAGTTGTAAAAGCTAGGGGTCAAATATTTTTGTTTAATGTTAAAATTAACCCCACATATTCCTTTGGTCAAACTCTCTAACTTACCCCCAATGCTTAATTCAAAATATTAGTAAATTAAACCTTTTCATCCCCTCATGTCTAATGTATATTGAATTTGATTTTATCAATTTAAATTACCTCAATATGAATGAACGTGCTAGGATATTTCCTAGCTAATGAACCCCCCGTGGCCATATTGTTCAAAGTTAGGAGGAGGGGTGGCCGAAGTATGGGATTGTGGTGAATGATCAATAACATTGCAATAAACAAATGGAGATGGATCTGTTGATGTTTCATAAACCACACTTTGATATAGAAATTAAATTCATGCATGAATTGTTAAAGGGACTATGTTTATAGCATGGATCCAATGCCATTCGAGGAGAATATTATAGTTAATATAGTTAGGCATGACATGGAATGGGAAGGACACAGTGCATGGCCCTAAAGTAATGGGAAGCATGATTATACCTAAAACTTGTTTAGGAACATTATCGAAGCCACAAATGCAAATAAATTATGGGATTAAGGAGGATTCAGATAGGTGAATCTGTGTGAGAAATGTGAGATTAAATATGTTAAGCCCAAATCCATTATCGACTAAAGTGTTCTTAGCTCTGATGTTATTGATATAGACTTCAATATAAAGGGGGAATCATTACTTAAGATAGACTGAGAAGTAATTTCAACAAATGTAAATGTGATATGCTCTTTATTGATAGATAAAGTAGTAGTAAAATTTTGGTATAGATATTCGAGAGAGGTGTGGGGATGATGATATAAGTGTTAGCTAAAAAGGATATAAGTTTGTTTTAGCAATCAGGATTTTTAGGGAAAAAGGCATGAAGAGAGACCTTCATAGTGAAAGGACCCTAAAATAATGAGGTGGAGAAGAAAAGAATACCTAAGAGTGCTCGAATGTCGAGTTCACCAAAATTATTAACTAAAAATGTAAATATTTCATAATAGTTAATCTAATCTAGAACGACATGTCAATATAGTAGGTAAATGGAGTAAAGAAGTATGGAAATGACTCAAGAAAATAATCTAATGAAAGTACAAAAACCTATTGTGCAAGAGAGAAGAGGAAAGAACTCGGCTGAATAGAGATGCTCATTGAATTGGTGTCGCGGGGTTTGACTGGAAAATCAAGGAGCAGGAACGACTGTGTAAGAGCCCCAAAAAGAGTGGATCTACACTGATTCTCTAGAATGGAGCTCCTAGAGAGGGAATGGGGCACATAGGGAGCTCTAGTATGTAAAATAGGCACCATAGTATATGCAACACATCTGAAACTTATTTTTATAGGTTCGATGTAAATGGTTTGAAACCCTTGTTTTTTGTTGCATCAAGCTCGTTGTATTGCTCCAGATGTTGCTGATATTCCAAGATGAATAGAAAGAACTACAAAACCCTAAACAAGCATCAATCCCTAAAAAATAAAAATGCATGCGAAAGGTTCAGACTGACTTCAGCTGCCACAATAGTGGACTTACTAACTGAATAATTTACTACATTCTAGACCTAAATGTAGTTTTGTGTGTGTGTTTCTGTGAAACACGGCCTAGGTTGCTCTTGTGCCAGTCACGCTTTGTGAAGTAACAAAATAACTATATGTAGAAAAATGTAATATAATGGTGGATCGAATAGAATAAATCCCTTCCTATGTTGTGTATGATGCATATGTCTCAAGCCTAATGCCCCAAGTGATGGAGCTATGTGGATGCAAATGATCTCCCAATATGAATAGATGGATGCAACTTTAGGTGGATGATAGTAGTGCCTAGTGTTTGGTCCTTCATTAAGGTCTCATAGCTTTATATTTATAAGGTTCTCTTGATCTAATTTCATAATTAACCCCAAAAATACCGACCGTCAAAAAATTAAAATGTTGCAACAATTATCAAGTGCCCAAAAAATGACTGGAAAGTGAGAAAAGGAGAGGAACACCCTTGATGGGACCAGGGTGCCCACGGGTGCCCTAGTACTACCCTGAGTGCCACAATCAAGGCTAAAATGATGGGAAACAATGAAATATGACTAGACATGTGGGTGTAAGAGGTCTGGAATCAAGAAATAAAATGAAACGATATTTCCAAAATACGGGGTTAATTAGTCTATCCTTCTCTCAAAAACCTTCTAAATAGTAGTATGAGACCAGGACTAAATATAATCCAAAGTGCATGATATTGTGTCTACAACCAAGATCATGGTTTTCATCATATAATCCTTTAATTGATGCAACTAGATTTTTTGTGCTCAACAGTGCAGTCCTATTTACATTATTATAGAAAATCTACATAAACATGTTCAAAAGTATATAAAAAAGTGGACATTTATATAAAAATTAAAATTAAAATTATAGTTCAAAAATTTGTTTTTGATAAATAGAACCACAAGGATATGTTTTTGACAAGAAACATGTGACAGTAAATATCAAGCGTATCATCCTTTTAAATTTTTAGAAAATAGATTTTCCATTGGTATGTACAGTTACAATCTCATATAGAATCAAATATACAGTGTGGCCATTTGAGAGTTTTTTCTGGGATAAAAAATATAATATAAATGCCAAAATTTATGATTCAAAACTAATTCATTGAGTGCCATGACATTGTGGCCCACATGCTACTAAAATATTAATATCACTTTTTTCCAAATAGTCAGTCACTATCGTTATTGGAAGAGGATTTATTGTTCATTAAAATTATAAAAAGAATTAAAAATAATGGAATATGCTTAAATAAAATAAAACAAAATATTCTCACCAAAATTTAATGCATAACTGTATAAAAGACATAAAATTTTACACATGGCATATTGTTATTGACTAAAGGTAAAAAAAATTAATAGTTTTAGTGGAAACAATATAACTTCCTTTGGTAGTATAATACGGTATAAATAATAGTGTTTTTATAATTTTGAGGAGCGACATTGAAATATTGGCATCACCTAAAGAAATTATTTGACAAGGATAGGTGGCCATCAAAATCAACCCCTGGTTGGAGATACTATATTAGGCACCAATGATAACGTGAATCTAGTCAAAATACCACATGTACTTAGTGGTCATCACCTATGGCTACAACAAAAGAAACCACAATGAGCACAAGTGGAAAATACAACTCTCGCTAGCACATGATCTCTCATGCCTCTCCTTCGTGGCCAAACATAATAGCAAATGCACATTCAAAATTTGGCACTAAAAAAGTGCAACGTAAAATAAGAGCTGGGCACATCTTGTTGGTGCAATAACTCACAAAACCACTTAAGTAAAGCTCATTCTCTTTAAGATGTCGCTGAAGTGACGCCTCGCTTTAATAAAACTTTTTCTAAAAATTTGGAATGTGACACCAATTAGAATCTCTCCCAAGCAATAATTTACAAAGGGTAAAAAATTTCAAAAAAAAGTGCAAAGAGTTTTGCACGAGGAAACATTTGATGAACTAACAATTTCTTCTAGGAAAGTTTTTTATAAAAAATGTGAAAGAACTCCAATCAAGGTCTCGCTCGAGAAAATATTTATGAAAGGAAAAATATTTAAAATTTTGTAAATTCCTCCAAGGAAAGAGTCTCCCTAAAGACAACTCATGGGTGAAATTTTAAACATTTTATATTGTTTTCATGGCAACCCAGTCAACAATTCCAGCAACAAGTAATTAACCAAAGGACATCTTCATCACAAACAAGAGTAAAAGTCATTTCTCAAGTGACCTTTCATAATAGTGAAACTTTGTAAGTGGTCGCTACAGTGTGTTGATTGGATATTTTTCCAAAGGTTCATGTTATCTCTCAGAAGTGCACCTTGATTGAGGGATAACAACAGGTGTTCTAAGCTTTCTCTTCCCTCACTTCTGCAGATACAATGGAAACACCTCAGGGTTATGGGTATCCCTATGTTGAGGTGGATCTCTGGGATTACAAGGCCGGTTCCTTATTGATGTATCCTAAACTAATTTTTTGGGGTTTTAAGGGTAAAAAGATAGTTGTAACTACAATTTAAAATGGGGAGATACACCAAAATTATTGATGGATTTGACTAATAAACATGCACAATATACTGAGAACAAATTAATGAAGCATGATCCAATGGGTTTTAGCTTGATCCTAAGGCAAACACTTTATTGTTGAGGGATAAATCAAAACAACATTTCTACACACTAAGACTATGCAAAAAAACACCAAATTTGCAGCAAGGTAAGCTAATTAATTTTAGGAATACAATTCACAAGAGTTAATAAAATAATACACACCACTACAAATAATTGGAAAGGCAATAATTGGTTCTCATTCAAGGGCAAAAACTATCCAATAGCTTCAACTCAATTAGTAAAAAAAATCCCCTTGTCAAAATTCCCTTGTCTTTTGCCAATGCACACAATATATAGAAAAATTATTCACCCAACCCCCCTAAAAATAGACTAATTCCTAACTACACTTGCATGCTACTATTAACCTTCATTGTAATAAATAAAAGGAAAATATAGCATGCTATTACAAATAGACATTAATAGGCTTTTAATTCCAAAATACACCCATAATCAAGTCTAGTTTGACTTATCTAAATCTGAATACAATAAATAAATTGGGTGAATACTTTAGCTAATTTTAGACCTTGCTTGATGTGTAAGTCTTCCAAGGTGTATATGCAACTAATCTGTCCTATAGCTCTGATGTGAGACTTCATCCACTTGTAAGGATATTTTTGTCTTCTTTCCTATTCTGTCCTCTTGTGATGACATGTAATTTGTAAAAATACATTGCAAAAATAATTCTCTCAATTTCATACTTAGCAAATAAATTTAAACATCACTTACATGGGGACAACCTACTTGCATATGGAAAAAATAAGGTATTTCTTTTAATTTCATCTCCTCCTTGGCACGGGATTTTTGGCAAGATTAAGATATTTTTGCAAAGTCTAAGGTAAATAATTCTTTGGCACTATTTACCATCATTTGGTCGCTTTTGACTTAGCCATGACACATATTATTATTGTCCCCCTTGAAATTATTGGTTACCTTAGAACCATAGTTTTCTAGCCCTCTTTTGGTAATTCACATGACAGTATAGCTGGCTGGCATATGCTTTTGATTGAAATAAATATTGGCATTATTGCTAATGTGATTGGCCCCTTTGACTAGTCACCAACTCCTCTGGTGATGTGGCCTGATTCCTTTGTGGTAATGATGATTGGGTCTTTGTTGACCATGGAATAATGATGACCTACTTTGACTAGGCACCTTGCTGACTTGGAAAATTCAGAAATGATATAGTATCTGGATTATGGTTTCAAGCATGATTTTGTTAAATCATTATGTCTTTTGCGTATTTGATATGTTCTAGAAGCTTCGGCCCCCTTCGACGATGCATAGACCCTTGCAATGTCGGTTACTATGCTTTTAACACTGGTTGATTTCAAGATTCACGACTAGTTAACATGTCTGTACTTCTTGACCGTGGTTGAGGTTAGAGTAACTTTGTAGTTAAATTGGTGGTTTGCAATGGGCATCATCGATATCTATACTTGATGATCCTAACCGTTGATCCTTACCTTGCTGATGAGTTCGGTTTCATTGTGGTTAAGCCATGGTAAATATGAGCATTGTAGATCTTGGTACTTTGTGATCTCCACTGTTGAATTCTATAATTCAAACTGACTGGGGTTAAGCTTGGTGTAACTTTGTGGTTTGGTTGGTGAGCTAAAACAATCTAACCCTAATCATTTCACTCATTTCGACATGCTCTCCCGAGCAGCGAAGTCCTGGTAATTTTTTCATTTGCCACTATTTTTTATTCTTCTAAGCTTGAAATTGTGAATTTTTAGCCTTTTGTTTGGCTCTGTGAGTTTATTTCAAACTTGTTTCTCCTTCAGTTCAACTTCTGTGAAACTACGATAAGGAATATTTTGCATTTTCATCCATTATTAAGGCTTTGCTTGAATTCAGAGGTTTGTTCTAAGAAGTTTGAGCTCGTATCTATGATTTTTCTCAAAGATATGACAACCATTATTGTTTTTAAGCCCTAGTTTGAGATTTAACTAAAGTTTCTCAGTAAGTTTGTAGTGCTTCAAACACTGTAAATACTTTTCTCTTACTATTTTTACTTCATTAGCACTGATACAATTTTATTTACTTTTCTTGTGTTCTCTAGCATTATCAAGTTCGAAACTTGTTTAGGGTATTTTGCATTTTGTGCTCCATTATTATATTTGTCAAGGGTTTGAAGATTTGACCAATAATTGGTAAGTTCTGCTTTTATTTTTCTAACAATATATTTTATGGCCATGAGTTATAAGGCATTTCCTTTGATATGTACCTGTGTATTTTCCATTATATCTCAAAACGTTTCTTTGATTCTATTTTTCCTACCTGGAATTGGAATTATTTGTATACTTCACACTATTGCTTAAAACTTGAGTCACTTTAAAAGACCCAAATTTGGGTACTCTTCCTCTTGCTCAAAAAACACCAGATCTAGGAATCTTTTGACATGGTATTATGTAAATTTTCTTTGTGTTGTGACACCATTACGAGCTTGAAAACATTCCAGGCTCTTTTCGTTTGTTTTGAGATTGTATTTGAAACTTCACTTCATTTTCTATTCTAAAAAGCAAATGGGTATTTTGAAAATAGATGGGTATTTGTGTTTTGGCCTTCTGTAACTCTATTGGAAATTTGATGGTACTTTGCTATTATGTTTCAACAAGTATTTGAATGTTGAACTCAAAATTGCTAAACTCTGGAAGCTTTGTCTTTTGCATTAGAGATGTAATTCACTCAAACTTAGCACTCTTCCCATGTGTTGAAACTTTGTATGAAGATGATTGTACTCAATGTTTTACTTTTAACATATATATATTCACTCTATAATGAGAAATTCTCATGCATTGCATTGTTGTTTGTAGCTTTAACTCTTTTTCAATCTAAAATAGGCACAATGTAGAGTGTACATATGGCTTTGTCTAATACCTTGATCTAATTCTTTCATTATGAGCTATGAAAAGTGATCTTGGAGCTTAGTACCCTGGTAAACTTTCAATGCTAAACTTGAAACTGTATGCTCCAGTTATTGAACAATACTTCCAATACTGTAATCTGTAACTTCAAATTGTAGCCTAGTTCCATTATTTTACATATATGTTTTTGAACATTTGATAATGAGGGTACTTATCTTCCTTTGTTGATAATACACTTATTTCTATTTGTTACTTGCACTTGAATTAGTATCACATTTTTACCTGATGGTCTTATTTGTTATGTTGTATTTAATATGTATCATACAAACTCATATGAGTTGTTTCGTTCAACATGAAAGATTTTTTGTCCTTTTATAAAAAGACTGTACTATGAAGCTACATTGTTCTTTCATTTTGATCTGGAACACTCTTCTATTTTTGTGAACAAAGTTGTATTTGAATCTTAGAAATCATTTCACCCTAAACTTCAATCTTTTACTACTCATACATGTATTCTGTAGCTTAAAAGAGTTATTTCCTTCAACAATACTATAGGTTATCGATGTTCCTACATCTACATAAGTACTTTATTCAATTATGTATCATTTCAATTTAGTCTTCTTTTAAGGCTGCAACTTATTGTACTTGATCATTATTCTTATATGAGTTACTTGATTCATCTTGTAGACTGTATTACTTTCTGATTTGACCATTCAAAATGTGCCATGCAACATTCAATATTTCTTTGTGATCTGCTACATGTACTTTCACACTTAAATAAAAGTTATAAAATGATAGACCTTAGCCTCTCCTGTATTTCATAATAACTGGTTTTATTTCTTTTTAGGTACATTGTAGCTGCTGGATGATGCAAAAGATGAAGATGAAGAAGTTGGATCTAGATGAAGACCAAGAGAAGACCCAAAAGGAAATGATGGGTTTCTTCTATATTCATTTTCTTTGATCTTTGTGTACATGTATCTATTTCTTCAATAGTCATAAGTTACATCCCATGGCTTGTGTGGGAAAATTGAATTTGTATCTCTTTATGAATAAATAAAATTAAATTCTGTAATGAGTTGTCGATTTCCTTTTTCATTTGATTACTGTAAATGACAATTGTGGAATGAACTAAACAACTCAAAACATAATTAATCTCATTCAAGCATAAAGAAATAAACCGAATTAAAGTACTTGAAATTGGTAATGTACCTTTACCCATGTAAACAACAACTATGTTTGTTTTTTTGGAGTCCAACTCCTCAGGTATGTAGTTGTTTCCGCCTTTATCAAGGCTGTAATTTAGTTTCTCAGGTTTTTTTGCAACTTTGATGAAGGTGAACATGTAATGACAACATACATGAGGTGTTCCTGTTATCCAAAATTCACCCCCCAGGGTAAATTTGATAACATGCATCAGGATGTCCAAATTCCAAGAAAAATGACTGATTCAGAGCAAAATCAGGTATCTAGGGTCCCTTCAGGAATCTTTCTAAACTCCCCAGGCCGAAGAAGGAAGGAGCAAGCTTTGAGAAAGTGCGAAAAGTTACAGAAAGGAAAATAGGATTGATCCAGGAAAAAGTGAAAAAATTGGCTAAGTCCTTCTAGAGGAAGCAGTCGGGACGTTTGGGACAAAAGGGCCCGAACCGGCCGGTTCGCGCGAAATCAGCACAAGTCAGCCCAAAAGCAATTGGGACAAGCGGGCCAGAAATACCCGAACCGGCCGAACCGGCCGAAATTGCCCCAAAAGGTCCAAAATCAAAATAGGACATCTGGGACAAAAAGACCCGAAATACGCGAAGAAGCCGAAGGGGCCGAAAGCCAATCAAAAGGTGCCACGTGTCTTTGGCCAAATGAGGGGCAAGGAAGCCCATTTCGGGCGGATCGGAGGTTTTTGTCCCAAGCAGCACTGGGACATCCGGGACGAATGGACGTGAAGTACGCGGAAGACCCGGCAGGCCCGAGAACCATTGAGAAATTGCCACGTGTCCTCATAAGAGTAAAGGTCAGAAAAGTCAAAGGGTGAATTTTCGAGCACCGAGCCGAACAAATAGGATCGTGTCACATGTCTCATTTAAGAACCCACGAGGAAAATTCAAAGGAAATCCCGCCGAAAAGCAGAGGAGAAAGAATTATTCAGCGAATCAGAGCGCGCCACGTGTCATCCAAGTGGCAGAGCGCGGGAAGAAATTCAAAAATCCGTTTTCGCCTGTTCCGTGTCCTAAATCTTCAGATTGACATATCTTTCGATCCAGAGCTCGGATTTACACGTTCTTGATATCAACGGAAAGCTTGTGAGATTCTCTACACGTTTCCAGGGTCAATCTTGCATTTTGGTTCAGTTTGAAGAAAGAAAATCAGAAAACGCCTCTGGCACGAAATAATAAGCAGAAGTGATGCTCAACTAACAACTTTAATGCAGCAGACAACCCGCCGCTTCTGTTAGGCAAACCACCGCTTTGCCAGAACCCGCCGCTTCTGCAATGATGGACGAATTAAATGCAACCTAGAGGTGGTTGGGGCAGTTCGAATTCCTCTCTCTTTTCTCTCCCATTCTTCCTATATATTGTAAGGAGGGGTTTCTTTCTGCTGTTGGACATTTTCTGCTTTGCACCCTCCCTTCTCTCCTGTTCATAAGAAGAATTGTGGAGTTTTCAATCCTCCCATATAGACTGTAACACCGTTTCTTGCTTTTGGCCATTGCAATGTATTGAATTGATCCTTGAGCAATATATATGTGTCTGTGGTTGCTTCTAAACCCTCTTACATATTTATTATTGTCATTCTTGATCTTTCATTGCATTTTTGCTATCTGTGCATGGTGTTGTGTTATATCTACATGGTCTGTGTTTAATGTGGCAAAGCATATGTTCTTCATTCCTCGGTGCATCACCTCTATTAGCTTAGATTTATTTTATGCATCTTCTTACCTTGTCTCCTTGGCAGATTAGATTAGATTCTGAGAAAACCCTCTGCATATTTTGTCTACACTTGAATAGAGGAATAGGAACCAGCCTTTCTCTAGAGATTCCTTTCTCACTCTTTAAGTCCCACACTTGGAGAAAGGATTCAATGTTATGCTATCACACTGGATAATAATATGAGCAACCTGAAAAACTGATCAATATCCAGGGGTGCTGTGATTTTGCACTAACAGTTTTGGCACGCTGGGTGGGAGAGAGGTCATATTTTTTATTGCAACAAGGTTGATGTGCATCTGCTGCAATTTTCTTGCTTAAAAAGAGCTATTATTTGCATATCTGGTGACTCCAGAGAGAAGAATCAACTAGGTTTCAGCAGTCAGGCCTAAAAGCTTATGAGAAGAATCACAAGGTCAAGAGCTGGAGAAGAGGAAGTACCGTTTGAATACCTGCAACTATCTCCAAGAAGAAGGAAAAGAGGAAGAAGGATTCAAAGGTCTCCATCTCCACCAAACAGAACTCTCTCAACTCCTCCACCTGACAGGCCTTTCTTTCAATATACAAGGGTTTTAAGACCACTCAGAATGGCGCAACCAGTAAACCCCTATGTCAACTTCACAGGCAGTAGCCCACTTGCTCTCAATGCACAAAATCCAATTCCAGTTGCAGCATTGAAGAACATTCCATATTTTACTGGAGAAAACCAGACCACTCCTGGTGATCATGTTAAGGACATTGCTAACATTTGTGCAATCCATGAGATTAATGAGATGCAAGTAGCTGTCAAATTGCTGGCGTCTTCATTCAAGGGAAAAGCATTGCAATGGTTTAGGAGCCTTGAAGCTACTTCTATCACGAACTAGAATCAGTTGTGTATTGCACTTCATAATCAATTTGGAGAGAAGGGAGACAACTTGTCTCTTTTGGAGCAGCTGACAACCATCAAGAGAGCTTCCAATGAGCAGCTAATTGACTTCAACTTCAGATTTCAAAGATCTTGGGATAGAATTCCAGTAGCAGTCAGACCAACAGCAGAGACAGCAAAGATTTAGGTAATGAGCTGGTCACACTCAAGAGACAGCAAACTCAAGGTTTTAGACCTTCGTATCAGCCTCAAGCTCAACCTAATAGGCAGCCATATCAGCCTCAAAGGCCACCTAATCCAGCTGCAAATATGAATCAAACAAGGCCTCCTGTCAATAGACCATTCCAGCCCTATAATCCAAATGCCATATCTCCCTCTAAGGTATTAGTACCAGCACAAAACAATATTGCCCAGGAGTATGAATGGTGTTTTCCATGTAATGAACCCCATAATCAATCCATGTGCTATAATGGTGCTTTAACCCAAGCTTTAATGGTAACAAGTGCTGGTGTGGAGGGTGAAAGTAGTCAAGAAAATAGCCAACAACAAGAAACATTCCAACAGCAACCTGCCCCAAGTGACACCACATTGGTAAATTGGCAGGCAGAGGATTTCTGTGGTATGAATCAGGCAGTCTCTCAAGGTGTTGCAGCCAACACAAGGTCAAAAAGGAGAAATTTGGGTGAGGAACAGCCGTTAGCCCCAGCCAATCCACAACCTTCCACAGCTCCACAAATGATTGGCAAGCAAAACCCAGTTTCAAATGCACGAGGGCAGCCAAGAACAGCCCCTTGGCCAAATCAAATGCCAGCTGTTGCTGCCCACATTCAAGGAGCAAATGTGCAAATCAAGGGACAACAGAGAGATCCTTCATCACCATTCAGTATCATTGATCAGATGAAGAAAACAAACGTCAATATATCTATGTGGGAATCCCTATCCATCCCAGGCCAAAGAGATCTACTGCAAGCTGCTATGAAGGACTGGCCAATTTCGAATCAGCAGGTTCAAAGGCAAGACAAAGTGCTTACAAATGCTGCCCAGCCTGAAGGAAATCATAGAGCACAACAAGGTAAAATGTTGAAGCCCCCTCCATTTTATATTTCATTGATCATAGGAGACAAGTTGGTACATAATTGCATGATTGACTCTGGGGCAAGTAGTTCAGTAATGCCTAAACAGATAGCTGATCAGTTAGGGCTCCAGTATGAAATAACAACTAAGGGAGTAGTGCAATTAGATGGGACAGCAGTAGCCACAGTTGGAATTATAAAAAACTTGAGTCTTACCTTGCATGCATGTCCCAACGTGGTTGTTTTGCAAGACGTCTCAGTCATAGACCTTCCACCACTCTTTGCCCTATGCTTGTCAAGGGACTTTACTACCAAGATTGGGGGATATTTATCCGCTGATTGGTCACACATGCTGTTCAGAACGAGGTATGGAACTAAAGCTACAATTAGGTCAGAACATATTGCAGATTTCCACATTGAGCCCTATACTCCAAGTCATATTAATACCAATTGCTCAGCATTTGATCAAGAGGATCACCTTGGCACTGATGAAACCAACACTAAGGTTGGAAGTATCCCAAATTTAACTCTTGATGAATGGGCAAATAAGGTACATGCTTTTGATCCTTATCAAGAGGTAGAAGAATCTGAACTAGGAGGCTATTGTATACACGAAGAAAGTCAACCTATTCCTAGCATCACCAAGCCAAACCACAAGGATGACAATGAGGTATGGCAACTGTTTTTTGATGGATCAAGGAGTAGACAAGGCGCAGGAGGTGGAGCCATGCTTATTTCACCGCAAGGAGTAAAGTATTATTCAGCTTTTAGATTTCAATTTGCATGCTCCAATAACACTGCTGAATATGAAGCCTTGGTGCAGGGGATGCATTGGGCAATAAAAAGAAAAATAAATAACTTGCAAGTTTTTGGGGACAGTGAGCTGATTGTAAATCAGATCAAGGGACAGCATGCTACCAAAAATGATCTACTCAGATGCTACAAGAACAGGGTGTGGGACCTCATGGAGGATTTTGAAGGTTTCGGCATCAAGGCCATTCCCAGAAAAGAGAATCAAGCTGCTGACAGGCTTGCAACAGTAGGGGCAGCCTTTGACATCATAGAAAACATTCAATAAGACAAGGTACAGCCAAACATCCACATGATTGTGAGGCCTTCAGTGCCGGATAACGATGTCAGTTGGCAGGTATTTGAGAATGATCAACAAATCATCCGCTTCTTGTAGGAAGAAGCTGAGTTCTCAGCTAAGAATCAAGAGAAGTTGGAACAGCAATATGGTGACCAGGTGATACAGCTGAGAACTGACAAGCTACCCAAGGGACTTGTCACCTTGGAGTCCATTTTTAACCCCAATGATCAGTTTAGAAAAGAGAAAGCAAATATTCAGGTCAAGAGGGAAGATTCGGTATCCATCTTGGTAAAAGAGAACAAGCCATTGCAAATTGGAAAAATGACAACTGAGCAAGAGAAATATGAGTTCATACAGCTTTGTCAAGAATTCCCTGACGTGTTTGCTTGGAGCTAGGAAGACTTGAAGGGCTTCAATCCCAACATAGCTCAGCATACCATCGAGTTGGATCCAAATACTAAGCCTGTTAGGCAGAAACAGAGACCAGTCAATCCACACATGGAGCCTCTCATGAGAAAGGAGCTGGACAAGCTGATTGAGTCAGCAATTATATTCCCCATCAAGCACTCAAGCTAAGTTGCGAACTTGGTTCCGGTCAGAAAGAAAAGTGGAGAGATCAGGCTATGTGTTGACTTCCGAGACCTCAATAGGGCATCTCTCAAGGACCATTATCCACTCCCTTCCATGGAGCAAATATTGCAGGTCGTAGCTGGATCAGAAAGGTTTTCGCTACTTGATGGTTACTCAGGCTTCAATCAAATTATGGTGAAGGAGGAAGACCAATTCAAGACAGCCTTCACAACCAAATGGGGCACGTATGCTTACAAGAAGATGCCATTTGGACTGTCAAACGCCGAAGCAACATTCCAGCGAGCTATGGATATGGCATTCAAAGGCTTGATCAATAAGACAGTACTGATATACCTAGATGATATCACTGTCTTCTCAAAAAATGCTGCAGACCATCTCTTTCACCTCAGGCAAGTGTTTCAGAGATGTAGAAAGTTTGGAGTGTCTTTAAATCCTAAGAAGTGCATCTTTCTTGCACATGAAGGGAAACTCCTTGGCCACATTGTCTCCAAGGAAGGATTAGCAATTGATCCAGAGAGGATTGAAGCCATAAGGGCTCTACCATTGCCAAGTCACAAGAAAGCTCTTCAGAGTTTCTTGGGAAGGATAAACTTTGTTCGAAGGTTTGTCCCAAACTTTGCAGCCCTTGTCAAGCCCATCACCAAAATGTTAAGGAAAAGCATGGTTTTCAAATGGACGGCAGAAGGCAAGGAGAGTTTTGAAGCAATCAAAGAAGCCATCTCCCAGGCACCCACTCTCATCAACCCGGACTTTTCCAAGGATTTCATCCTCTATGCATTTGGGGGTGATGACACTGTTTCTGCCATTTTGGTGCAACAGAATACAGATAATGATGAGCGGCCGATTGCCTTCTTCAGCCAAAGCCTAAATGACTGCGAATTGAGGTACTCTTTTATTGAAAAACATGTGCTTGCAGTAATCAGGAGCTTGAAGAAATTCAAGCATTTGGTCTCAAACAACAAGGTCCAGTTGCTGGTCTCACATGCTGGGGTTAAGGACTTCCTCCTCAACAAGGATTTGAATGAGAAAAGGGCAGGATGGATCACCCGTGTCATGGAGTATGACATTGAGATCAAAATCACCAAGCTGGTAAGAGGCAAAGGTTTGTGCAAGCAACTCGCTTCCAAATGACCAGACAGCCCAGAAGATGAAGAGGACGCTGTCCTGCTATTACAAGATGATAAAAAACAGGAAAATGATGATGTGTCCACTCCCTGTTGGACTCAGAATATGATACATTTCCTACAAACGGGTATTTGCCCTCTAGAAATGAGCAAAGCAAAAAAGAAGACACTTCAGGTTGCAGGAAATTCCATATACCATCATTGATGGAGTTTTGTTCAAAAAGGACCTGAATGGAGTGCTGCTGAGATGCATTAACACAGGTCAGATCCAGAGGGTATTAAAAGAGTTTCATGATGGACCAGCCGGTGGCCATTTTGCACCAAGAGTGACAGCTCTGAAAATCATGAAGGCTGGTTATTATTGGCCTAAAATATTCAGTGATTGCTATGCATGGATCAAGAGGTGTAATAATTGTGCATTGTTCACAGGAAAAGAGAAACTTGCAGCCCTCCCATTACATCCAATCTCAGTTGACCAGCCATTCATGCAATGGGGTCTGGACTTCATTGGAGTCATCAATCCCAATTCGAGCCAAGGGCACAAATGGATTTTGACAGCCACAGACTACTTCACCAGATGGACAGAAGCAGTAGCAGTCAAAGAGGCGAATGAGTCTAGCATCTTGGACTTTTACGAGGGAATAACTACTAGATTTGGTGTACCTGCTACAATAGTCTCTGATAATGCATTGGCATTTATTGGATCTAAAGTTACTGAGTGGGGCTGTCAAGAACGGAATCTACCTGAGCACTTCATCAAACTATTACCCTCAAGGTAATGGCCAGGCCGAGTCTACAAACAAAAACTTGCTGAGGATCATTAGGAGGACTCTTGATGAGAATCAGAAGGCTTGGCATACCAAACTGAAATCAGCCTTATGGGCAGATAGGATAACTCCCAAAAGATCCACAGGTAACTCTCCATTTAGGCTTGTCTACGGAAGAGAGGCAGTCTTGCCCATGTCACTTGAGTTGCCATTGTTGGAACTCATGAAACAGCTGGAGTTGCTAGAGTTTGGGCCCATGGAGGTGAGATATGCAGAATTGATGGAGCTGCAAGAAATCAGAGATCAGGCATTCCAAGCAATGGAAAAGGATCAGGATTTGATCAAGAAGACCTTTGATAAGAAGGCCAAAGATAGATCTTTTCAAATAGGAGATCTAGTATTGAAATGGGATGTGGACAGAGCAAAACCAGGAAGGCATTCAAAATTTAATGCCATTTGGAGTGGCCCATACATGGTCACAAAGTGCAAGAACAACAATGCTTTCCAATTGGCCTCATTGGATGGTGAAGAACTGCAGATTCCAGTAAATGGAATCTATCTCAAGCGTTGCTTCTAGAGGGAGGTTCACTACATCTGTAAATACTAGTTTAGTTTTTCTTTCCTCCAAGTGCTTGTGCACATTGTTTTGCTGTAGATTAGTTTTGTTTTCCCTAAGTGCTTTGGCACAGGTTTTGCTGCTCTCAGGTTGTTTTCTACAGTTCTGAGTGTTGCTGGAGGGGAAGTTGCAGTATCAAGATTGTTTTAGGTTAATGCTTAACTCCATGCCCAATGGATTGCTTCAGGCTACTGGCCTTTTCATCTAGCAGGCAGATGATCCCGCTGAGTCGCCAAATTGTTATCCAAAATTCACCCCCCAGGGTAAATTTGATAACATGCATCAGGATGTCCAAATTCCAAGAAAAATGATTGATTCAGAGCAAAATCAGGTTTCTAGGGTCCCTTCAGGAATCTTTCTAAACTCCCCAGGCTGAAGAAGGAAGGAGCAAGCTTTGAGAAAGTGCGAAAAGTTGCAGAAAGGCAAATAGGATTGATCCAGGAAAAAAGTGAAAAAATTGGCTAAGTCCTTCTAGAGGAAGCAGTCGGGACGTTTGGGACAGAAGGGCCCGAACGGCCGGTTCGCGTAAATAAGCACAAGTCAGCCCAAAAGCAATTGGACAAGTGGGCCAGAAATACCCGAACCGGCCGAACCGAAAAAAAGAGACAAGTCAGCCCAAAAGCAATTGGGACAAGCGGGCCAAAATACCCGAACCGGCCGAACCGGCCGAAATTGCCCCAAAAAGGTCCAAAATCAAAATAGGACGTCCGGGACAAAAAGACCCGAAATACGCGAAGAAGCCGAAGGGGCCGAAAAGCCAATCAAAAGGTGCCACGTGGTCTTTGGCCAAATGAGGGACAAGGAAGCCCATTTGGGTGGATCGGAGGTTTTTGTCCCAAGCAGCACTGGGACATCGGGACGAATGGATGCGAAGTACGCGGAAGACCTGGCAGGCCCGAGAACCATTGAGAAATTGCCATGTGTCCTCATAAGAGTAAAGGTCAGAAAAGTCAAAGGGCGAATTTTCGAGCACCGAGCCGAACAAATAGGATCGTGCCACGTGTCCCATTTAAGAACCCACGAGGAAAAAATTCAAAGGAAAAGCCGCTGAAAAAGCAGAGGAGAAAGAATTATTCAACGAATCAGAGCGCGCCACGTGTCATCCAAGTGGCAGAGCGCGGGAAGAAATTCAAAAATCTGTTTTCGCCTGTTCCGTGTCCTAAATCTCTTCAGATTGACATATCTTTCGATCCAGAGCTCGGATTTACACGTTCTTGATATCAACGGAAAGCTTGTGAGATTCTCTACACGTTTCCAGGGTCAATCTTGCATTTTGGTTCAGTTTGAAGAAAGAAAAATCAGAAAACGCCTCTGGCACGAAATAATAAGCAGAAGAAGTGATGCTCAACTAACAACTTTAATGCAGCAGACAACCCGCCGCTTCTGTTAGGCAAACCGCCGCTTTGCTAGAACCCACCACTTCTGCCATGATGGACGAATTAAATGCAACCTAGAGGTGGTTGGGGCAGTTCGAATTCCTCTCTCTTTTCTCTCCCATTCTTCCTATATATTGTAAGGAGGGGTTTCTTTTTTGTGTTGGACATTTCTGCTTTGCACCCTCCCTTCTCTCCTGTTCATAAGAAGAATTGTGGAGTTTTCAAACCTCCCATATAGACTGTAACACCGTTTCTTGCTTTTGGCCATTGCAATGTATTGAATCGATCTTTGAGCAATATATATGTGTCTGTGGTTGCTTCTAAACCCTCTTACATATTTATTACTGTCATTCTTGATCTTTCATTGCATTTTTGCTATCTGTGCATGGTGTTGTGTTATATCTACATGGTCTGTGTTTAATGTGGCAAAGCATATGTTCTTCATTCCTCGGTGCATCACCTCTATTAGCTTAGATTTATTTTATGCATCTTCTTACCTGTCTCCTTGGTAGATTAGATTAGATTTCTGAGAAAACCCTTTGCATATTTTTGTCACCTGAATAGAGGAATAGGAACCAGCCTTTCTCTGGAGATTCCTTTCTCACTCTTCAAGTCCCACACTTGGAGAAAGGATTCAATGTTATGCTATCACACTGGATATTAATATGATCAACCTGAAAAAAACTGATCAATATCCAGGGGTGCTGTGATTTTGCACTAACAGTTCCATTTTGCAATAGCAGACATAGTTGTATTTTTATTTTTTGATTCACTTACTGCAACTTAAAACCTTTAAGAAACAGTATGTCTTCCCCTTAATTAGGTCCATCACATTAATGCCTTCAGTCTGAAACGAAGTTTTGAGTTACCCATTGTATCCTCTGAATATCCTCTGCTTCAACAACCATCCCCAAGCGCACCAGCACATCATCAAGACTATTCTGGAAGCTCACTTGAGGCACGTACAGGTGTCGAGCCCCTCCTTTATGTGATCTTTGTAAGAATGTTCTTCCTTAATATGTGAATTTTATACATCCAGGAGATGATTCCACCCATTCTTGGAATTAAGATGTAAGCACTAACTCCTAATCTAATGCACCAAGGAATAGAATAACATGATTGAACTAAATGGAAGTAGAATCAAACCATGAATAACATCATGAAACCTAATAATACACACATGAACATAAATGAAATGCACATATCAAGATCCATCACATAAGTGCTTCAAAATCACTTTACTATATTCATTAGTCAAATAAAATAGCCTCAATTTCATCAAAAGGGTCCCATCCCTGGGAATGTTCATGGAAGTAGAGCCATCATACATTATAGAGCTCGCCATTACCCATTACACAAATTCACAATATCTCCTACTCTCTTTTTCATACATTTACCCATCTACATCTTAACTATTCTCTTTTCCGATCATCCTCTCTTGCGAAAACCTGAGGAATCCTTTTATGATTTCCCTACCACTACCTAGGAACATGCTAAATGTCATTATGAATTTCCACTAATTGAGTGTCTTTAGCATGCATGTGCCAGCTCACTCACAAAAACCTCAACTCCTTATCCATTCATGATAACCATATTGATACCCTGGGATATTCTTTCCTTGAGATGCAAGTAACCACAACTTATCCACATCTGTATCTGGTCACTTTTCCATTTGCTCCCTACGCGTGTCCTTCCCTATTGTCCATAATTCACTAACTCCAGAATTTAATTACCTAGCCTCGAGCCTTCATGCCTCTTTAAGAACTAATTTTGCGTGTGCGTATGCACCCTACTTCCGCACAACAAAATCCTTCATGCCTTAGGTACTTAGTTATTTCTAGGGGTCCAACACCCATTTTGTACAAGTGTAAAAAATTTCAACATTTCAATCACAACATTGGGAATGAAGTCACTCCGCAAAATAAATGGGAGACTCCCTTTTTTGTACTATTTTACAAAATGCCAAAAAGTATTCACAATATTTACACTATTTTAACCTTTGAGGGTTCAGATCTCATTCTAGTAGACGATTTTTCTTTCATAAGGGAAATAATCTATGGAATGGAATGGAGAAATTGTTTAGAATAGAAAATGGAAGGGAAACAAAAGGGAGCTGAGGGAATACTTTTGCTTTTTCTCTAGAAAACACAAATCTGAAGATACAAACATAAGAGAAAAATAGTGATAAACTGAAAGAAAATCTAAATATTAATTAATTAGAATTTAAAGGAAAAAATGATGCATAAACTTAAGAACAATACATTAATCAAAGAGATGCATTCAATACAAAGTTTTTAATGTCTTCTCTTTTATTCCTTATATCAAAGATTGAAAATAAAAAAAGTTATCTTTTCTTTATAGCAATTCTGAAATTCTTTCCACCACAAAGTATGAAACCCTTGCTCCCTTTGAATAATCCCCTCCCTTTACCAATGCCACATTAGTTTTGACTTATATAGAAACTAGAAGAGATAGAAAAATGGAAGTGGTTGGAAAACATTCAATGTTGTTGATTGATTCTTGCACAATTACCAAATCAACATGCTAATGAATATGAGATTGAAAAAAATCAAAATATTTACATGTTTAATTCAAAGATAGAGAAACATTTGAGGACTTATCCAGACTTCTCTTTTTTTTATCCAAACATTAATAGATGAGCTTGAAACATTTATCTGAAAACTCCTCTCAATGCTCTTAAACAACAGTTAAACTTCCACCTTGATTTGCACAATAAAAATCCTAAAAATCATTTTTTTGGTCTTCCCCCCTACTCAGTACCTCCAGAAATCTAACAGACTGGGAATAACTTGCTTAATGTTTTACATCTTGCGAAACCTGACACAATGTAGGAGAATTGAACTTGTTAATCATGTTGAAATATTTTGAATCAAGAAATTCAGGGAAATGCACCTGCTGAACACCTTGAAAATTCTGACACAAGAAAGTAGAGGAAATGCACTTGTTTAACAACCCGATAAACAAAGAAAAACATGTTTTTTAGGAATCTGGGTTCGATCAACAAAAAACATGTGTTTTTGAGCTAAGTGTTTCCAATGTCTCTCACCCCCGAAAACCCGACACACGTAGTGTATCGAGGTTTGAGGGTTTAGAAGAAATGGAACATATGACATGAATTTTCCCTCACATGTCCTGATGCAACTAACTTCTAAAAACCTAACACAAAGGGCTTGTCAGCTTTTGAGGATTGGGGAACATGTGACATAGAACATGTTAACATGCAATATGTTCTGATGCAAGGAAAAGCCAAAACACAACACAAAGAGACTGTCATGTTTTGGGAATCGAGATGCACTTACCTTGTAACATGCAAAGATGTATGGTGAACTCATAAACTTGAAAAACACTGCAAATGGGACCTTAAGGCTAGAAACTTTAGATTCTTGGAAAGATGAGAAAAATCCATAGGTCCCAAAGATGCAACATTAGTGGGTTACCCAAATTTATCATAAACTCAAAATTTTGGATAAAAGAGTTGCATCTTCAACAAATAGATTTATAGAAAATAAAATGGAGCACAAGGATAAGAAATAAATAGAAGAAGAACAAAAGGGTTTAGTGTAAAAGGACGATTGAATTTTTGGAGGATATAAATATAAGTGGTTTTGATTAAGGGACTGTCATAATTTGTGATACCTACCACCAACATTAAATGTGTAGTATCCACATACAATTTCAAAAAAATTGGAAAGATATTTGTACTAATTTTATCAACTTTTACCCTATGAATAATATTTGTAAAACTAGAAAACATGTAAGAAATTTGTAGAACAAGTTGGAAATTTTTTAACTTTCTTGTAAGCTCTATAAATAAGAACAATTTATTTTCATTTTTCTAACATAATAAAAAAACACGGAAATACTATCAAAATCATTTTGTAATAGAGCTCTCAATTTCTAAAATATAGATACAAGTTTAATTTAAGATTATATTTTCATTTCTTCTATGATGTTTTAATTCCAACAGAAAAATTACAATTGAGGTTTTAAACAAATGGAGATCTTCTTATTATTTTCTAACAGAAAAACAATAAACCATAAGCTATTATCAAAGACTCATAGAAAATTAGCAATCGTGAGAGGTAAATGTATGTAAAAATAATATCAAGATCTCCCTATCAATGCCTCAACTCTTCCCATGGCATTATTTCATCCCTTACCAAGGTGTAAAATAATAAACCATAAGACATTATCAAAGACTCATAGAAAATTAGCAATCGTGAGAGGATAAATGTATGCAAGAATAATATCAAGCTCTCCCTATCAATGCCTCAAATCTTCGCATGGCATTATTTCATCCCTTCCCAAGGTGTCTTCTTCAAATGAAAATTTTTCCATTCAATTTAATCTATGTTTTATATATTTTTTAAAAATTTAAAGGCATTTGTCTCTCCTTGACATGTACCTCTTTAAAGAAACTTGTCCTACGTTTAATTTTAAATTTCCACAATATTTATTTAATATTAATATCACTAAATAAATGTATGAGTGGCACTAAAAGCAAAGCACTATGCTAAATGACATAAGGGATTATAATAATTTTTTATATTATCTTTAATATTTCCTCTTAACTATTATGAGCTATGGTGGAAGTTGAATAAAGACTCTGCATAACTAATTTCCTTGAAGGGTAATATTGACCGTTATATAAATATAGATGGCACTTAAGAGATTTGGTTTTCTCCTTGACACTTGATATATGGCAGTATTTGGTTCCCTCCTTTACACTTGACACATGGTAGTATTTGATAGTTAGAATATCTGATACATGGTAGTATTTGACACTCGATTTGGTTTCTTCATTCGTGAGTTGTATACTTCAATGGTTGTGATGTTTGCATCAGATATTTGATAGTTAAAATATCTTATACATGGTAGTATCTAACACTTGAGAGTTTTTCTTTTCTCCTTGGAATAAATTATCTAGATCTTGCCTCTTCATGTTTCCTTTCATGCTACATTATGGATATTATGTTGACTCATAGGCTTGATAAAAAATTACAACGATCTCTTTCAAATCAATAAATTTCTATGCCCTTCAATCTTGCATCGATGAATTGACCAATACTATTTTCCTCTCATACCTTCTAAACTCTAACCATTCGAAAACTGCAACAAACACCATTGGACTATTTGACATTATTAATCACATGAATTTAGAAGTTATAACCTTTTTGGAAGAGATCCTTTTGTTCCTAGTTAGGGTGAGATTCTTTGGGTGTATTGTTATTGCTAGATACATATTTAATTATTCAAGCCATACAGATTTCTTGTGGGTGATTTGACTCAGACATACATTATGGTAGTTACATTATCCTTTTAGTATCATAATTATATTCTATGATGTTCACTTGATGTTTTGGGTATGCCTATTGGCCTCCATTAAAGGACGCATAGTGATTGTGATGTGAATATTTTTATGTGTATTTTATTTGTAATTTGGAATTTCCATACAACCAACATTTTAATTAGTTGATGTATTGAGAAGCTCCAAAACTCTTGTTCATTTTTTCTTTCTTTCAAGATTATTTGAAGTTTGAATATGCTACTTGGAAATTTTATTTGGTTTCTGATTTTTTTTGGTTTTATTTATTTTCGGAACTCGAAGCTTATGATTTTGAAGCCACTTGGCTAAATCTTTTCAATAGTGTAATGTGGATTTTCTTGCTTGCTTGATGAGTTGTTTCTATTTTGTTTTATGGTATGGTATGTGTGTGTCATATCGGGGTATTCCCAAGGTGTCATGACTGCATGCATGGTGTTGCAGTAACATGCCCTTGGTATGATGCTTATTCCTCTATGGTTGAGAGAATTTTATGATACTCAGTCCTACTATGGTTGGAGTGACACATATGATATTCAATCCTCCTATGGTTGGAGTGACACTTATGATACTCATTCCTCCTATGGTTGGAGTGACGCATATGATATTCAGTCCTCTTATGGTTGGAGTGATACTTATGGTACTCAGTCCTCCTATGGTTGAAGTGACAAATATGACATTAAGTCTTCCTATGGTGGAGAGACATATGATACTTAATCCTCTATGGTTGAGATAATTTTATGTTACTCAATCCTCCTATGATTAGAATGAAACTTCCTATTTTCAGTCCTCCTATAGTGGAGATACATATGATACTTAGTCCTCTATAGTTGACATACTTTTGTGGTACTTTTTTCTTTGTGGAGTGGCCTCTATGACATGCATTATAGCTACCAGATTTGATAGTGATTTTTGTTGCTTCTTATTTCCTTGGATGATGTTTTCACCATAGAAAAAGATATGTTATTCATTTCAATCTTCGGGGTTGAGCTTGAGAGTATGTACTCTTTCATATTTTGGATTACTTGAGAATATTATAATTTTGGAACGTGGGACTCACTGAAAAACATACATATGGGACACTTGATACTCTTGTTTGGATATTTTAGATTATTTAAGGAAAGTTTGAGATGAAAGACTACATATTTCATTGATATATATTGATATACTTGGATTCACCAGGCATTTTACATAGTGATGATGTTACTTTAGGTCTTGGGGACCTCACTATAGGTGTGTCTTATCATACCCATTTTTATTTTCTTATACAAACCTCTTGATATAACTCTTTGTATGGACTTTTTTGTGGTGGGGATTGTGTTTCGGGTGTTATGCTATATTCCCCTCATAGGTGTGTGGTTTCCTCTTGGTGAGGATGGTGTTGTTAATGTCATCTATTTGTGTTATCATAGAATTGTATCTAGATAATTTTATTCCACATTGATGTGGTGAATGTTATGTGTATACACTTCCTTGTTGTGGAGTTGGTTTTAGGATAAATTTCTTATTTGATTTAATGTCAGGAAAATGTGAATTTGTCTATGTTATGGTTTTAAGTCTTAGAAAACCTCATATTGTATTGTATGGTTGAAAACCTTGTAGAAATCATAAAATTTACTTGTAAAATAATATAAGTAATGAGATAAAACTAGTAAAGGATGAAATGATTGTAGGACATCAATCCAACCCATTTGTGATTATGGTAAAAAAAATTATCAAATAGGGTTGAATATGACTATGAAATTTGGTTTAGATTTACTATGGTAGAGAGAAAAATACCATTTTTCCCAGAAAATTAACAATTTGAGGAAATTATAGATTTTGATGTTCCCTTATGATTGCATGTTAGCGACATGATCTTGGCTCTAAACGAAATTATCATTGTTGAACCCTTTCTTCTATTTTATCCTTCCAACTAATCTTGGTGTTGTGTCACATAGAGGATAATTATCTTATAAGGGAAGGGAAACGTAATTCCTCTCTATTTATGTCCTTGATCCGTAATTAAAAGAAAGGATTGATAAAATAAAATAATTAAAACAAAAAGGATTCCTCTACCTTGGAAATATTCCTTGGATGCCTGCATGTGGAGGAGATGTTTCATTGTCTAAAATTTTATTTATAGCCACTTTTTATAGGAAATATGTCAGATTTTCTACTCTTCCAATCTTTTTTTGGAACATACAGAGTGACGCATTCTAAACTCATTTTCAGACCTTTAATTTTCCTTGTATAATAAGACAAGCACATTAATTGAGATCCAAAGGTGTAACCATGGTTCAACCAAAGTAAACGTTGTAAATTTAGTAGTAATTAGATAGTTGCAGCAAAAGATTTGATGACATTAATTAATTCTTGGCATCTTGAATGGATGCCACTAGTTAGATATTACTTCCCCACTTTTGATAAAATGTGTCAGTCGTGTCTTATTTCAAAATCATGGTAGCACTCGTCCCTAGTATTGAGCATGTGCGTAGAGTGATGAAAGAATTAGACTAGGTCAGGGAATTCATGAACTATACTAATAGTGTATAGATTGACGAAGCTGATGAAATGAACTTTATAGATAGCTTAGGTATGGAATCCTATCAAATGGGCAAGGCGTCAGAAAAAGAGTTTATTACATTGAAAAAAAATCAATCGAAAAAATAGTTGGGGTACCGTATCAAGACATCCACACAATATAATGTAATCTGCAGAGATGGTTTTGAAGGAGAGCATTTTCTACCTGGCATGGTTTTTTTTGTTGTCTGTAGAATAAGATTGAGGATTAAGAGGCACGTCATTTGAGCTTAATTTCTATCTATATTAATTTTACTTCTTCTACTTCTTTCAACCAATGTTATCTACATTGTACCATTTGCAACACCATTCTTAGGGTAGATGACTACTACCAATTCATTTTTATTAATATTTAGCCTTATTTCGAGTAGTTGTTGTATGTAAATTAATACATTTAGAGTGTCATTTTCTACTATCCCACTTGTGTATCCACAAGATATGTCTCTTTCTATCCTCCTCTATGTGAAACCATCTGTTCTCTTAGTCTCAATAGCTCTTGGCCATGTGTCCTCTCATGGAGTGCCATGATTGCTTGTTTTATACAAAATGCTTGGTTGGTTGAATAACCTTAGGCAAAGGAACAAACAACCATCAAAGAACATTAGAAATCTGATTTTTTCCAGTTTCTCCCAGCCTGCACCAAAATGGGAGATTTAGACCAAGCAAAATGTGAACTATTTTTCAAAAATACTTGAAGAAACATGGGTTCAATCCAGATGCTGGGGTTGTAAATACCTTGGAAGGATTATATGAAAAATGAATAAGCATGAATAATCCCACAACTGTTCTCTAGAATTCCTAAAGGTTATGGAGTCTCATCGATTTCAGGATGTGGGTTGTGCATAAAAAAGTTATGGATTTTCCTTCCTCTTGCATTGAAACTTTAAATTTTATCATACTTGTTTTGGTTGTTAAATGTGTAGAATAATATAGAATGAAACTTAAATGAATGACACAAATCTTATCCTTCTTGAAAACAAAAAAATGACCTGAGACACTGCACGCATGGAGCATGAAAGAAAATTGTTTTACTATCCTAGACCTTCAGTATGATTCCTATTAGTTCAAGACACCTTGGCGGCCATAAATATAACTGATAAAATAAATTCTATTCCTTGGAGATATGATTTTTGGTTTCCATTTTTTATTTTAGTCACTTGAGGTAATGCTTCAGTTTTTAAGTAAATATAATTAGTATTGGCTTACGGTTGTCATGACAATTTGGCAAAACTAAAAGTTACTCCTTCCTACCTTAATACCTCTGTTAGGATAATTGTAACCAACCCTCATTTTAATAAAAAAATGATTACAGAGGTTAGTTTTGCAAGTGTTTTTTGGGGCCCACTGGTAGTTATGTGACAATAGTTTCTAACACTTTCACAATAAAAAAACTGGGAGTTGACTTGTTATCTTGATCCTTACTCATCATAAATGACTTATGTCAGATTTGATGAATTCTATGTATATTGGTAAGTATGAATCATTAAAATTTGTGTTTGAACTTAAAACTAGCGTGTTTGGGGCCCAGTTATAAGATCTTTAACCATTGCGTAAAATGATGAGGGTCATCAATCCTCTCTATTAATAATTTCAATCTAGGGGCTGGTAACTTGATGGTTGTATGCATTAAGAGAAAAAATATCTTTGGAAAACATATATGTTAAACAAAATCCAAACTTGCCTAAAATAAATCACACTTGTAGAAATAATTATTTCTTGGGAGAAATAATTACATATCTCAATGTGGGAGGTTGCATTTATAATTCATGCATCCAACCAACTCCTTATTTAAGGAAATACAATCTAATCCTATCTTTATTCCAATCCTAACAACGAAGATCTCCATCTCTACAAAATATGGGAGAGAGATATTATTATTGGAGTCAAAGTCTTATTCTCGTTGTTTTAGGAAGATTTGCTCCCAAATCTTCTCCTTGCTTTTTCGGGTAACAAGAATCATAATAATTTTATTCTCCTACATTATTGGAAGGAGGTTTTTCCTCAAAAGATGATTTGTACTAAATACATTTCCCGGACTTTCCATTTTACTTTGTTGTTTTTTTATTGTGGAACGGTTGACACTTGTCTGATATGTTTTTTCCTTAGACTGCAGTTCACTAAAAGTTAGGTTTATATTCATTGATAAAACCTGTAGCAGATCTAAATGATGATTTTTTTAAACACATTTCTATAAACAAAAACCTCTCTCATATTTTCCGTTTGACTTTTATGTTTCTGTTTATGGAACTTTTAGTGCTCGTCTGATACATTTTTTCCTCAAACTACAACTCACTAAAAGTTAGATTTCTCTTCATTGGTAAAATCTGTAGAAAATATGAATGAGTTTTTTGTTAAACACATTTCTATGAAAAAAAACTCTCTCATATTTTCCATTTGAATTTTTTCTTTCTTTTTATGGAACTTTTAGTGCTCGTCTCTAATACACTTTTTCCTCAGAATGCAGCTAACTAAAATTTAGATTTCTCTTCATTGGTAAAACTTGTAGAAAATATGAATAAGGTTTTTGTTAAACACATTTCTATGAACAAAAACCTCTCTCATATTTCCCATTGGATTCTCTGATTTTTCATTCTTTTGATTTAGGTTTTGGAATTAACGTTACTCTATTGATGCAGGTTTCAGAGCTAATTCCAATGGTTCCAAAGCTAACGTTACTTTGTTGATGCAGGTTCTAGAGCTAAATCCAATGGTTTCGAAACTAAATTTATATATTTTGGAGCTAACTCCAATGTTTCCAGAGCTAACGTTGCAAGTTTCGGAGCTAACTTTGCAGGTTCCGTAGCTAACTTTGCAGGTTCCAGAGCTAACTAAAACAACTATAACTTTTGCATGAGATCTTGGATTGAGATGATTATTTTTTTTGAAATTGCATAATTTTTTGAGAGGAATCTGAATGTGAAATCATATTTGATTTTAGATGTAGTGTTCATGATCAGTTCCGTTTTTCCCAATACTAGCATTATCTTTCATTTATGACCTGCATACACAAGACTTTGCATCTTTTCCCAAATAATCAATAGGATTAGTCAAAAAAATAGATAAAAAAATATTTCTAAAGAATGAACAAGATATATATCATATATTCTATCTTAAGAAAACTATAAGTCCCAAGATTACATTTAAATCCACTTTCAAAGATAACTTAGAAGGAAAAAGAATGGTAATTTATGGCCAATTTATGGCCTCATAAGACAACTTTAAGAAACTTGCAACTTCATCTAGACCAACCTTCTGAGGGACCCATTTGGTTTCAAATTACTTGTAGAACCTTTTTAAATATATTCTCATAATTTATAGAGTAAGAAGTATTCAATTTCTTGCATGAATGGTTTTTGAAAATTATAATGTTTTCTCTCTCTTCCCTTCTCTCTCTTTGGAAATAATTATGAAATTTTTATTGGTTTTGAATATGTATATGGATTTAAAAATAAATGAACATGGATAAGTGATGTATGTTGTTATGATATGGAAAATAGAAAAGAAAATGAATTTTAAACTTTTTCTCTCTTCCTTTCTCTCTAGAATTGAAAAAGAAAAGGTACAAAGGAATGTGAAAGTTTGACTTTGTGATGCAATGACCTCTCTCTCTCTCTCTCTCTCTCTCTCTCTATTTTCCTTGTTTTATAATTACTTGAACTCATGAATATGTTATTTCATGCTTTAGTATTAGGGATTTCCTTACTAGTTGTAAGACTGATGCAATGTTGGTTGCAAGTACTTGAGACAAGTTGTATTAAGAGTCTGATATGTTGAAATAAGTGAGATGACATTAAAATTTTGTACTTTCAGGTATATTACAAATGCTAGATATAAATGAATTAAAAATAAATCCATTATTAAAATTATTGTGTCAAAATTTGTTGTTCCTCTAAGATTCTTATGTTTTAAGCATTACCTAGAAAACTATTTGGTTTGTAGTTGCTTTGTTTTATAGCTAACCTTTGAATGCTAGTAGGAGTGATACATGAGGAATTTAGGACAAACTAGGTTAGCTAGATAAAATAGGAAGATAATAGACAATGTTAATGGGTAAAACATGTAATGTTTACTTCATAGGTGTTAACTTATTTTGGTTTTAAATGTTCTTCTTATGGTTTAGATGATCGAAGAAATATTTTTCTAGATAGTTATTATGGTTCATACATAAACTAAAAATGTATGGTAGTAACTTGTTACTATTAAACCATATAAATGAAGTTAGTATTTAACCTCTATTGTACCCACCCTTTCAATCTAGTCACATCCAAGCTAGAAAACACTATCATTATAGGAAATAATTTGATCCTCGCGTCTATATTTCTTGTAGTACTCCTAAGAAAAGTCTTTGAAAGACCGTTTCTATAACTTAAAAGTCCTTTTTTGAAGCACGAACCATGCGACGAGACCTTACCATATATGGGGTAAGTAGAACTAAAACATCCTTGTTATCCTCATAGGTAACCAAATTATTATGAAGTTTGATCTAGGATTAACTTCATCATCGCATGAACTCTTCGTGGGATCCAGATGACAAAAACAGAGTTAGTGAACTAGATTTACTATGCATTAAACTCTTGTTAATGATTTATTTAGTTCCTCAAATATAAGTGTGTTACCTTGGCTAGTAACAACATAACACCTTGGTCTTTTACAAAGGATGTATAGGATAAATATGTCTTCATACCTTAAACTGATATATTGTTGGGTGTAGGTCCTTGAGTGCAATTGGAATCAAACCAAACCTTGGTTGATTAAAAATTTAACTTGTGGGTGGAAATTGTAAATAACTCGTAGCAAACAAAATTACATTTAGAAGATGTTGACTAAAGAGAAGTGGAGAAATTGAAAACTTGGTCTCATAGCCCCATGTGTGTAATTTCCCTTGGCACCATAGTGAGTTGTTAAAACCATGCAAAGGTAGTTGGTGTTATTCCTACGATTGATCTCATGGTATGATTTAAATGACACAAGTGGATTCTATGTGTCAAATTACCTACGCAATCTACTCTTGTTTTTGAATCCCTTTTGTCCTTATTAGATCAAAGTATTCCCTTAGTGTTTAATAGTGATTTACCTCGTGTTTCTCAAAAAATTGTGATGTACAGATATTAGAACTCTCTTTTATTGTCTTATAGTAGGGTATAGTGTTGAATTTAGAATGATTTTGAAAATAATAGATTGTGGGACCCCTATTAAGGTTATTATTCAAAGAAACTATGATGCATTTTTAGAAAACGATTGAAATAGTTCAGTAGAAGGTATTTGAAACCCATGAAAGCTGCATTATATGTCTTGCTTGTAATATGCATTTAACACATGAGTATATAATGGGAATGAAATGAGTTGTCTAATTTCAGGTTGCGCTCCTTGTAGTCTTGAATCCATTAGTGTGAATTATGTCTTATCTTATTTACAAATGTCCTTATTTAACAATGCTAATGGTGGGACCAAAGTGAGACCAAGGTACGGTGTAAGTGAAAAAAGTATAAGAGAAAATGACATTTTCATTTAAGAATAACATCATACCCGAAGTTCTTATGACTTGAATGGGAATTCTCATGCTGTTAAAAATGAATATATATTGCCCTTGGTGAGATTAAATTTTTGAGAAAACATAAAATCTTAAGGATATATATAAATAAATAAGATTTCAGGATATGAAAATGTGGAATTGACTTAAACCAACTAGTGAACTATATCAGCTATCACAGGAATATAAAGTACCATAGTAGAGGGAAGTTAATAGGAAGAGGTAACTTGACTCTCAATCTACTTTATATATTAACATTTCTTCCCCTTAACTTCATGTCATTTTCCCCTTGTGTAATGAGTGTAGTATTTAAATTAAAAAACATATTTGAGAACCCTTACATAAAAACTAGTATGAAAAGTTTTGTCTGCATTAAATATGTGGAAAATAATATTTCTTGTTATGAGTTGAATCAGAACCAAAATTAAAAATATACAGGTTGGTAATGGGAATTTATCTTCACATGATAAATGCTCTTGGAATTTTAAACATAACTAGGATATAACCATGGTAATGACGCATTGTGGAATTGCCAATTCTTGGGTCTCTTTTGTGGTTGGATCATTTCTAGTAATTGGTCATTAGGGAAAGTGTGGTATTGACTTACACCAAATATTATCATGTTGTCTATTTGGGTCCATGATTATGTAAGTGTATTATGTGTTGTTGAATTTTTCTATTTGAGCCCATGTGGTGTTGTGTTATGAGCAATGATAGACAAAAAAAAATATTCTACAAATTTTACTATTGTACTTTGTTGTTGAAATTGTGGGCACTACAATTTGTCAAACTTGGGACAATAAAAATGACATGGGAAAGGTACCTACAATATATCCCTATGAAAGGGATATGGGCATAAATCCTCAATTTGATTCTTTTTGCTATAACCTATATGGCCTTCTTGTAAATATATAAGGGTAGTGTTCATGGATGACCACTCTTGATTGAAAATTTTGTCCTATGTGGGTGGAATTGGCCTAAACAAGTGGTTAAGTGTAGTTGTTTTGCCACCTTTACTGTCTGTATACAAGTCCTCATAAGTGTCTTTACACATCTCATTACGAGGAGTGTTGGTATATATTTTGTGGTATGAATCTTTAGGTTTATCATATTTTGGAGCCTTTGGTTCGAGTGAGAGCTTGTACCTATTGTTCTAAAGTTACCTCTTGAGTATTTATTTCTCTACGACTTTCACGAGGAGAAGGTTATTCATAATGAGCATGCTCCTCATGGTCCTCACAATGAATTCTGAAAACATGGATGCAATATCATCCATCATTTTGTAAAGGTATCTCCCCATCATTCTATTGACCAGAAGTAGAGGAATGACCTGGGTTATGGTGTCGTTAATGTTACAAGGAGGAATTTTTTATTCCTCTTCCCCATGAATTATACCAATAATAAGATAAGGATCAATTATAGATGGTAAATTGGCTCCTAACTTTACGACACACATAAGAACTTCATGTCTATTTTGGTACGAATAATTATCAATTTGGGTAGGATTAAACTCAAAGTCCACTCAAGGAGAGTTCTTTTCACCACCACTATGATCAATCATGATATTGTCTTCAAAAAGTGGGTTTACCATGTCATTTTTAAAGGGACCTACTCCTAATTTTTTATTCCCCATTCTTGTAGTAGGAGGCATAACACAAAATATTTCACGAAGGTTGACTAAAATGGACCCTAGGTAAATTTATGCAGCATAATGATGTCAAGTTTTCACAAATAATGTTGAATAACAATTTTTCACAAATCCAAAGGATCTATATGAACCAATGAAACCAAAGAATAAATAATGACACCTTGAAACAGTAACATCTAACAAGAAGTATCTAGGACAAGATATTTACGTATAAGACTAAAATCCAATAAAAAAATAATATACTCACATTTTCCAAGATAGGTATAGTGAAAATAGTGACAACACAATATCACCACTTAGGTCAAGTTTAAAATAAATAAGACCTAAATACTAAGAAAGTGTTGATGCGATCTCCCTACAAGATATACTAAAAAATATTTTTAAACACAAACAAAGTCCAAGTATTTGAAAATGAAAATTACAAATGTGAGTAACGTAACAACACTATTTAGACACTTTAATCAAGCTTTGCAATGAAAGCAAGATTTCAGTATAAAAATGATGTTATCACGATGTGAATAACATAACACTAACACTCTAAATTGCTCAAGGCAATGTTAGGATCACAACTAAACCTAATTATATGAAGAAATTGTTATGTATGCAAGTAGGATAACAATACAAATTAGAGACTTAGATTGAATTTCACAAATGGAAACGAAACATAGGTATCAAAATTGTATGGCCATAATATGGGAAGCATAACAACTCAAAGGAATTCAATGATAAGATAACTTAACTACAATGATAATGAGTCTCAATATGGGTGTGATAAAAAGGTCCTACTAGAACATGAAAATGTACGGTTCACACTTTTAACACTTACATTCCTGTCATGACATGATCATGCACGTAGACTAAAAAACGTGGTGGACATAATTATTTGTAGCAGTATCTATGCTTTTTTTTCCTTTTGTCCTAAATGGGAAACAATAAAATAAAGGATTAGACCAAGTGGTGATGAAAAATACTAAGTGTAACTTCGATAGAGTTTCACCTTATTTAGGACAAGTGAAAAACTATGACAAAGTAACACTTCATTAGTTTTGTGATGAAATAACACGTGGTTTCAACTTTTATAGACTCTCCTCTTGTTCAAATAACAAGGTTTTGAATCCAAAATATTTTTCACGTTGTGAGATATATATAAAACATGATGGATAAAATAAAATTGGCTCCAAGCCATAAGCTTCTTAATGGTTTACTCTCTAGGTGTCATAAAATATCTCTATGAGCACGGTTTTCCAAGGAAGTCATACTGACTAAACCTTGGAGTATCTCATCTTTGTTTTACCCCTTCAATATAATGAGTAATAAATTATGTTCATTTGCATCTCCCTAGGGTTGTGTGAAGATAATCTTTACTTTAATCTCTCTAGGCATACTAATCAATTGGGTAGAGGAGCACTTTCCAATTTTTTCCACAAGGTTCCTGTACGATAGAAAATCAACGTGTGACCTTCTTCACACCTGACCTCTCGAGGTCGTGCCAAGACAGCCAGTGTAGAATGGAAGTGAATGTGAATGTGGTGGTAGTGAACAAGCTAATTGGGAAATCTTATGTCTTCAACACGTAATATTGAGATCTGTATGTCTCAGGAAAAGAATGTTTTCCTAACCTGAAGTTGTGTGATGGATCAATCATACATGATAGCTTCTTGGAGACTCCAATCAATTTCGAGCTTTGCCGATATTCTATTTGTTGATTTTTGAACATGCGGAAAGTGACCTATAGGCACCTCGTATGGATTTCTAGACAAGTTCATGGAAGTTAAAGCAAGAGGCATGATGGAGCTGCAGGAACTATGGGAAATTTTATGGCGTATTCTAGAAAGTCTTAGCCTGATCAGCTACTATGTTCAACACAGAAAATTGTGCAATAATTTCTGGTGGAAGTGGTGAGGATATAAATACTAGTGTACGCAAACCAGTTTCAATATCCAATTAATTAGAAGGTTTGTTGGGTTGTGGGACATGAGGATCAAAACCAAATACTCGTAGAGGATGTGGCCCTTGTATGGTCATGCACATATAATCAAATCTTGTTGCCAGGAGAAGTCTAATAATACTAGGCTTTATTTGTAGTGATGTTTAGTGTTTTTAGTTGTTCTATTTTCTCAGCAAAATTTTTAGGTGTGCGTAAAAATGTTAAACATAAACTTATATCAATCTCAATTATCAATTCCGGCCCATTGGGTTATGGGACCAAGGGATCACAAATGTAAGTCTTTTCCTATTGTGGACCGTTGATGGCTATGTAGTTTGAATTAGGATAATTATTGTAATGTAAGCTAACTATCAAAGGAAATCTAATCTATGTTTTTGGTGTTTTCACAATATATTGGAAAAAAGCAACAAAAGCAAGCTAACCTAGTGAAAGTAAATGTTTTTGTTCTTTTTTGTTTTTAAGAAATGCGTCTAATCTAATAAACAAGTTAAATACAAATGATTACCCAGATGTAGCTAATTACTTGTGTGGATATGTGAATTTAAATCTAAAAAAACTAATCTAATTTAATCAAAATACTTCAAACCCTACCTTAGAGGT
This sequence comes from Taxus chinensis, assembly GCA_019776745.2. Lineage (NCBI taxonomy): Eukaryota > Viridiplantae > Streptophyta > Pinopsida > Cupressales > Taxaceae > Taxus > Taxus chinensis. The sequence goes on from CM034156.1 coordinate 92,441,254, forward strand.
GAATAACAAATTATAACCCTTGAAGAGATATTGTTCTCCAAAAATTCCTCGGTAATGTTAAAGAGCAAGCTTTCTAATGATCTGATCTACTTGTAATTACCTAATTAATTAAAACAGATAATTTTTCTACTCTATTTGATATGTAGTTGGAACCAATGATTTGAAATTGATAATTTGATGAATGAAGATAGCAAACACACAATTCCAACCTGGATAGGCAAGATCTTTGGAAAATCTATTGTATCTGTATCCTTTCCCTTAGTTTTTTCCTTTCTTTCTTTTTGTTTTCATATGATTCCAAAAAATTGGGAATGCAAGAACATCAATAGAAGAATACGCTTGAGAAATGGTTGCTTGAAGGCAGTCTGGTTGCAAGGCAAGTAGAAGAGAGATAGCACAAGAGATCTAAGCTTGGCTATGCAATTCCTAGCAGGATTGTGCCAGCAATATAATGCAAGATACACAAAAATTCTCAGGCCATTTTCTTGAGCACAAGTATGGAATATATAAGAACTGGGACTAAGACGTGCCTTCATGCACAAAGCAAGAACAAGAAGTTCCAACTAGTTAAATCTATTTAAAAATAGAAGAGGGAAGGAGAACCAAGTAATCAAAACTATTTTTAGAAAATTTGGCTCACAGATGCATCCTAAATGTGAAGTTACGTGAAGCGTTGCATGTTAAAAACACGCATGATGGAATCTGGAAAAAGCGGATAGGAATGACACCCTACCTAGGTGGAAATTTCAAAACCACTTCCTAGGCAGGGTGACAGTCCTAGCACTAAAGGCCAAAACATGCACAAAAAGAAGCGGGGAGCTGGAAAAAAGCATGGAAAGGCTAAGTAATTATTTCTAGGCTACAAATATACACTGTGAATAGATTTTGGAGCTAGAACACCTTCTTGAAAGGACTTGAATCATCATTGGTAATTTTGGTAACCATTTTCTGACAATTTATCACATATAATTTTGGGTACATGCATATTTCCTGCTTAGAGAAGCATCTTAGCCACGAAAAGGCATAAAATGTAGAATACAAGTATAGCATTCCTGAAATGGGGAGTTGGAAGCTATACCTGAAATGCCCGTGTGTCAAAACATCGTCGTCTAAACTCCCGCTATCAGCAAGAGAAAAGGAAGACTCAAGTGCAGATAGATAAAATATCAAAAAATAATCACTAAATTAAAATGATAAGAGGACTTACCATTTGTGTGGGGATATAGAGATATACCTACACCAAAGCTCCAGCCCTGTAAACACATACACTCAAAACGAGGTCAAAACAACATATATATATATATATATATATATAAACAACTCTTTTTTTAATTCATTTACGCATATTTGATTTAGTGAATTTGGAGCTTTAGACCCACGGTGACCATTTTGGACAAGAGTATAGCCAAAATTAACGTTACGAGATCGTGATCATGCGTCCATCAGCGGGAGATCAATCAACACAGTCTAAAGTTAGTTTTTTTTCACTTTTTCATTTTCATACCTAAAATGTAAAAAGTTTGAAAAAGTTTCTTAGGGGGGACTATTTTTTTAAAAAAATTGTCTTAAATGAGTCTCTAGGGGGGGCTCCCATAGGGCAGTATTTTATTTTGTCTAAAATGATCATTTTTTGTGTTTTTGACCATTTTTAGGGTTAAGAGCATATTTTGAAAATAGGCTCAGGACTACCGCCCAAAGCAGGGCGGTAGTCACGAGACCGCCATCCTATCAGGGTGGTGGTCTTAGAACCACCGCCCTACACTGGGTGAAAGTTCTTAACTGAATGACCAAAATGTGCATTGACTTGAATTTTTTTGGATTTTTGATGTTTTTTCATGTTTTTGGTTAGATTATATTTTTTATATGTTACTAACTTGCTCTTTTCCAATGTTTTGGTGAATGCAGGAGGAGTACATATGCTAGAGTCAGGAGAGGGAGTGTGATTGGCTCCCTAGGATTTTAGATCAGCTGACCCAGGGTGAGATGGACAATTTGTAAAGGGAGGATATCTAGCAGATTTCTCAGGTGCCCCATGTTACCCCTGCCAGTCACATATTGTGTGACTTATTTTCCTACTAGGAAGTAGACCAGAATACTTTTTGGTTGCCATGTGTTAGGGGTGAGTGGACCATCACCCTGGAGGATGTATACTGCATTCTTGGACTCCCGAGACTTGGGAGAAGACTAACTCTGGAGACAGCAGGATCCAGGGTTGCGATGACTTAGTGGGCCACCTACATGGGAGATGTTGGTGTCTCATTTGGTTTGAAGAAGGGAATCAAGGTCCAGTGTATTGATACTACTCTTATTCATATCATCTGGAGAGCTATCATGGGCATCTTGTCGATTGATCGGGGACAAGGGGGTGACACCCTTCTATATTACTGGGCTCCTATTATTACACAGATCAAGGGGAATGACTGCACATATGCCTAGGGAGAAGACATTCTTGAGAATACCTATCATGACTTGAATAGGGTTGTCTGATTACAGGGGTAGTCACTGAGCCACCCCCCTCTTCTTATGAGCTTGGCCTATGAGCGCATCATCCCTTACGGAAGGGGAATACTAGTATTGGATCCAGGGGTTTTCGAGGCAGTGAGGTGGATAGCTTTGTTAGTTCTTAGGATGCCACACTAGACAGTGGATTCCTTGACCATGGTAGACATGGTTGCAACACCCTGCCAGGATATGGCAGGATTATGGGGACATGAAGTGACCACAGTGGTAGCTTGCTCTACCATAGGTCAGTTAGTTGACAGGACAGGAAATTTGAGACTCATCCATTTGATCAAGTTCCTCCACAATTTGGCCTCCCATATGTTGACATGTTTCCCCTAGTGGTACAAGTCTACATGACCATTTAGGAGGCTCAGAAGGGCCCTAGAGGAGATCCCAATTGGATAGTTATTACCCCAGGTGTGCCCATTGTAGTTAGGCATGTTGTCTGTGCTCAATGGGAAGTTGGTGTCCCTCATGTGCCTTTGCTTCAGATTATGGCCTCTCCTACTCACAGTGGAGAGGAGGATGAGCCCATTGATGTAGACTCTGATTCTGAGTAGCACACAGGAGATGATACTGGGGAGGAGTCATTCGGAGAGGATACGAGGGATGAGTGATAAGAACTTTGCATATAATAAATCAATAAATTACAAAAGATAACACATCACAAGATATGTGGGTGGGCCAAGATGCCCAAATAATCAATATAAATAGAATAATACGCTTAAGGTAGGGCAACACCATACAATGATCCTTAAGGAAGGAGTAACTCCACAATATCCCAAGATGGGAATCCACTTCGAGGGGTACACCTCCAATTTACCTCTACCAAGTATAATACTCAACTCATACCTCCCTCATAATGATACTCACATTCTTTAAATAGGATGGGTAGCACCTAATCCCAATGTAGGCTAACTCATTACCCAATATAACTAATTCCTATTTGAACCCATATAACTAAGGGGATGTGTGCCACATGTCAACATCTCCATCAACCCATATACATTATAATATCATATCCCAAGGTACATAGCATTTCCTCCCTCTTTGACATGTTTTGTCCTTGAAACATAAGAAGAATCCATATAATGAGTGTGATTTAATTTATTGCAAAATATTTGTTATGCTCGATCATCCAACCACCCATATGAGATCCTAATGGGTAATGTTTCCCTAAACCTGATTCCATATTCCCTTGCACTTATATGATTCCATCCTTGTATATATGCATTCCTCCTTGGCATCCATGCATATCCATAATAATTATTCCTATGATTCCACTTCATATAAAGGTTGCTCCATTGATTTTGTGTATAGCCCTGATAATTGCTCCTCTAATTCCCTAAGCATGACCCCATGATATTTTTTTCTCATGATGATGTGGGTGTTTATATGGTGCAACCTCAGTATCCTCAACCTTATCAACCTTTTCTTCAACTTTATTTTTCTCTTCCACCTTGTTTGTTATTTTTGTTTTCCCTTGAGTAGATGAATTATTTTTTCTTTTTCATCATGTTCTTCATCCTCTCCTTCTGATTTATCCTTATTCCCTTCTTCACCATCTTCAAATTCATCTTCATGATCTAATTTTACATTACTTTTTTCCTTGCTAAGTGTGATATCTTGTAATGTAATTTTCTTTCTCTTGTACCATAATTTCATGAATTTCTTATGCACATTAATATTAATTGTTCCCAATTTCTCTAACCAAGGATATCCATGTCATTCATATCTAAAGCATAAAAAATATGAATATAAGACATATTTATTCATAGAAAGCTTTAAATCTTCAAAAACATGAATCTTCTTACCATCCATTTGCGATTCCTTGATATGCTTTGCTTGAACATGTAGATGTTGAGCTACATTCATATTTATGAAGTTATATTTTTGTTATGGTTTATGAAACAAATTACCTTTTTCCTTTAAATGTGCCCCCTTCAAACTGAAATATTGAAGCTTACTTCCTTGGAGATGCATTATTTGAACTTGTATCTCGATTTGTTGTCTCTCCTTCTAAATCATGTGTAGCAGCTTCAACCTCAACATTTTCTTCTTCTTCTTCTTCTTCTTCTTCTTATATTTCCTCTTCCTCACTATTATCATTAAATTCTTCTACTTCCTCTTTCTTTTCTTCTTTTGTTTCCCATATGTCGGTGAAAACTTGTTCCAGTTCCACTAAAGACCAATTAGACTTTTCCTTTTCTAACTCAGAAAACAAAATATGTGTAGGGCCACTAATCCAAAACTTGAATAACCAAATATCTGATGGTTTAGAAAATTTATCCCTAATTTTTTTCCACCATTTTCTAGCATCAATCATGTCATCTCCAAAAAAATTTACCATCCCCATGATCCACAAAACTAGGGTTTTAGGAATAGACCCTTATGCTCAAAACGTATTCTAACCCTTTCAGCTAAAGGTAAAAAAAAATCAGAAATCGTATAACACAAACCCCAATTTAATTTTTGAGAGGTTTCCGAAAATGTAAAAAATTCAAAAAAAATCCTATAATTGCAGCTTGTGGTGCAAATTTAGGAGAAACACTAAAAATGCAATAAATTACACAAAACACCCTGAAAAATTTGTAAAATTTTACTGTAGCTTTCTAAAACTATTTTGGAACCGTGGTAAAAAATTTGAGAAAAAATTTAGATCCAATTTCAAAATATATATGAATCTCTAAAATGAGGGTTTGGACCCAATTTTTGCCGAAATCGAGGCTCTGATACCACTTGAAAAGAACTTTGCATATAATAAATCAATAAATTTTAGAAGATAACACAACACAAGATATATGGGTGGGCTAATATTCCCAAATAATCAATATATGTAGAATAATACCCTTAAGTTAGGGCAACACCATACAATATCCCAAGATGGGAATCCACTTCGAGGGGAATACCTCCAATATACCTCTACCAAGTATAATAATCAACTCATACCCCTCTCATAAAGATACTCACATCCTTTAAATAGGATAGGTAACACCTAGTCCCAATGTAGGCCGACTCATTACCCAATATAACTAATTCCTATGTGAACCCATATAACTAAGGGGATGTGTGCCACATGTTGGCATCTCCATCAACCTATATTCATTATAGTATCATATCCCAAGGTACATAGAAATGAGGAGTTCAGTGTTGGGACTGATGACATCAGCCCATATGGAGGAGGAGGAGAGCGACCATGACTGCCATAACACTCAGGATATGCTGAGAGCAGTACACTAGGAGGTGAGCACGGAGAGAGAGACCTTGGTCTCATAGGAGACACTTCCTTAAGGTGGGGAGGGAGATGACGAGTGTGTGATAGGACAACATTTATCCTCTAGCTTTGGGGATGCCCCACAGCCACCAACAACATCAGCAATAACAGCCACTAACCCTACCTAGATTCCTAGAGATCCGAGTATGTTTAATACTCTTCTCTTAACCTTGTTAGTTAGAAATGTTAGTTTGGTACTTTATTTTTATTTACGTTTTGTGGTTTTCTAACTCATTGTTTCTTCCTATCTTATTTCTTGCAGCAACTACATAGGAGTGGCGAGAGCTCATTCGACAGGTGTGCATGGACATCCTGCTGATCCCCTCGGGGAAGACCCGAGCCAAGTTGACTATTGACTAAGGCCAGCCATTAGAAACCGACAAACACACTGACGTGTTTTCTCCTGTTTGAAGGATAGCAGAGGTGGTGACCTCCCTTTATACCCAGGTGGCCAAATATGAGATGGTCAATTGTTTGATGAGGCAGAGCCATTCCCACAGTGAGACCACAGTCGGTGGCCACCACCATGAGCATTCACACCATTCGGTTTATTCTCAGCATCGTCGCAGCCACAGTAGGATCCCTGGACGTGGTCATGTACCATCTGAGGGATCCCACAAGGATTGACATGATATTGAGCTATTTATTGCTTTTTTTCCATTTTGTCAGGCACTATATGAATTTTTTGTATATCTCAGGCTCATTGCGAGTGTTTTGACCACACCTATTGTGTGATGGTATTGTATACAAACTTGACTCACCAAGAATATACAAACCCTTATTTTTGGTTCAGTAATCCATTGTATCTGAGTTGAATTTCTTTTGGCTTATCTCTCATGTGTACTCTAGATGTTTAGAATTTCCATTTTTCTATGCTTTTCAAAATGCATGCAGTGGGTATGAATGATGACAGAATGATTTCTTTTTGTATTTTATAATGTTGATATATGATAATGCAAACATAATGTGATGTTGAACTTTAGTTTCTTTAAGAAATCTTTGGTACTTCATGTTGTCTTATAAAATCATAGTGATATAATGATATGATAAGTAAATGTACTTGCCTCATTCCTAACTCCACGTAGCTAGTAAGATGCAAGGGATCAACACGAAGAGCCAGAAAGGGTGCAAGTTATGGATATTTATTGAATGGTAATGATGAAGGAAAGATAATGATTTGACAGAACCAAATTGAGACACTACAACCCCACCCTACTCAACCTACTTCATAGTTTAGAATGTGATTTGCTTTCTAGTTTATCTAGACTTAGATCCGTAGATGGCCACTTGATTGACAAAATCTGGTTTTGAAGTTTTGAACTCTTTTGGAATTTTGGACATCTAATTCCTTTGTTTTTGACTTATGATTTCACATTATTTGAATGGATTATTTATAACTTTTAATTTTATCAACAATACCCCCTGCACCTTACCCCATGCTACTAGTAGGAAGTATGGGATCATCACCATGGACAAGGCATAGCAGAGTAAGGGAATTTCTCTCCTTTCCAGACCCTACATCACCAGTAAGAGAAGTACGCTCAACACTGAAGGTTGGTAGGGCAAAGTAATGTGTAAAATAAAAAATTTATTTGGATTTGAATTTGACTTACTTATTTAAGTAAAGTGTTTAGAATGTTTTTATTTCCAACGAGATACATACGGGATAGATGCGACACCATGAAGCCTCTAGAAAATACTATGGGAAAAGACACCTAACCTAGAAAGAGACCAAAAGTAGAACCAAGTGTGCAGGCCTTGGTATGGTTACGGTCAAACCTTGTCTTATCCTATTTGGACTAATGACATGATTCAGAAACATTTGATGAGACCATGAAAATTTGAAGAGATGTGATTTGAATATTTTGTTGTTACTTTTAGAATTTTTTAGGAATTGCTATAAGAATAAGTCCCTTGATCACAGATTTTATAGAATGAATTAGAAGATGAAAATGTAGTGCAGATGTAGTAATGTACATATGAAAATGTTGATGAATCATGCGTAGTACCTCTTTAGGTGAAGAGAGTTACAGATTCACTAAACTCCTCACCCTCTAGTGTACACAGGTAAAATGCCTTGTTTTTGTAGTCTTCTATTACTCAATATGGACCCAACCACCTGTGTCTGAATTTCCTTCCTTCATCAGTATTTTTGTCTATTTGGCTATCAAGTCTTAAGACCAAATATCCTTCATATATTTCATGCTCGTAGACCTTCTTGTTGTATTTTCGAGCCATCCGGTTAGCATAAATTTTATGTCTTTGTTCAGCGTTGAGTCTAGCCTCATCAAGAATTTCTAACTGAGAGAGTCATTCTTCCCGATAGCCTTCTTCTCCTAGGATTCCTTGCAGGGAAATATAGAGACTAGGTATTTCGACTTTGAGCGGTAAAACCGCTTCCACACCAAACACCAAAGAAAAGGGGGTTGCCCCTACTGGTGTTCTAATTAATGTCTGATAGGCCCGTAAGGCCATAATAAGCTTTAAGTGCCACTCTCATTTGTTATCCCTATTGGTCTTAAGGAGGATGGACTTTAATTTCTTATTCATAGCCTCAGTTTATCCATTAGCCTGAGGATAATAGAGAGAAGCTGTGTGGTGACTTATTTTGAACTTTTTACACAATTCACATACTTTGTCATTTTTGAAAGATGTGTCATTATCTAAGATAATGACCTATGGAACTCCGTACCTACAAATGATCTAGTTCAATAATAACTTAGCGATTACAGACCCAGGTACAGTGGTAAGGGGCGTGGCTTCCACCAACTTAATGAAGTACTATGTGGTCGTGATTATGAAGTTATGGCCATTTGTTGATGAGGGAGAGAAATTCTCTATCAGATCCATGCCCCATTTGGAGAAGGGCCATGGGGTTGCAATTGGTTGCAAGGCTTGTGTCGGTATGTAGATCTCGTGGGAGAACTCTTGACATTTATGGCATTTGCACATGAACCCAACTATGTCATGCTCTAGACTGGGCCAAAAATAGCCCATCTGATGTATCTTTCGAGTAGTGGCATGGCCACTGAAGTGACCTCCACATACTTCGCTATGTGATTCATAAATAATGTTTTCATATTCTTCTATGTCAACGCATCTTAACAACATCCCATTAAAACCTCTATAATAGAGCACTTGTTCCAAAATAACGTACTTAGTGGAAATGACACATAACCACCTTCTTTTTTGTGATGTTTCCCCTTCTGGGTATGTATTGTCCACTATAAAATTAATTATGTTAGTATACCATGGACATGCAAAAATGGGGGGCCTAGTTTCGACGAAGTATACACACTCATCGAGGATGTTTAGATCCACCATATCACCTCCATCCAATGGGTTATCAACCAACTAGTCCACAATGATTTTTCATTTAATGGATTTCTGATTAACAAATGTTAACTCAAATTCACCCATCAGAGTTATGAAGCACCTGAATTGCTTAGATAAGGATCCTTGTGTAAATAACATCTATAAGTGATATAATTTAACAATAACCCTTGTTTCTTGATTCAGCATATAATGTCTTAAACACTTTGTCGCAAATACTATAGTAAGACATTCCTTCTCTACTTGTGTGTAACGTGTCTCATAATCAAGAAATGTTAAACTAATGAAATAGACTGCACGTTCTTGTTTATCATCATTTTCTTGAGCCAACATGTAGTCTAGCAAAATTTCCATAGCTCGTGAATATAGTATTAAGGGGTTATCTGACCTAGGTGGCATGAGCATGGGAGGGGACAATAAGAATCATTTAACTAAATAGAAAGCCTCGTTACATTCTTCCATACACTCAATGCAGCAATCCTCTTTCAACAAATTATTGATTGGGCGAACAAAAAAGGTCAAATTAGGGATAAACCTTTGAATTGCACCACGTTTCCAAAGAAAGGATCTAATGCTAGACTCGTTTGATGGTGGAATCATTTCTAGTACATCCTATATTTTGGCTAGGTCAAAATCAATCCCTTGTGAAGATATGATGTATCCAAAAAGATTGCTGCCTATTACACCGAATACACATTTTTCTAGATTCAACATGATGCCATATTCAATTAAGTGTGAAAGGATGATACGAAACACCTCTAGGTGATTGCAGCATTTTCTGGCCTTTACCAGAATATCATCCACATAGGTTTTTGCAATGTTATTAATAAGATCATAGAATATATATGTCATTTCTCGTTGGTATATGGCAAAAATGTTCTTAATTCCGAATGGCATGACAACATAACAATAGGTTCCCTAAGTAGTTATCAATGTCATTTTTTCCTGATCCTCTTCAGAGATTCTAATTTTCTTATACCCAGAAAACCTATCCATGAGAAACAATAATTCAAACCCAACTATTATGTCAAAAATAACATCGATGGATGGTAATGAGAAATCATCTTTGGGACAAGCCTTATTGATATCCCAAAATTCTATGCAAATGTGAATCTTTCCATTCTTCTTGAGAACGGGGACTATGTTAGACACCCATTGTGAGTAGTCGACCCAGATTGATGAATCTGACCTGCAGGAGCTTCATCAATTCTTCCTTCACCATGAGGGCCACCTTTGGCTTCATGGGCCTTGACTTTTGTTTAATTGGTTTAGCATCCGGCTTGGTGATGAGGTTGTGAACCGCAATGTGTGGTGTAATTCCCATCATTTTTTTGTAGCTAAACACGATGGATTTTTTATGCTCCTTGAGGACTTGGGTATGTATCTCTACCTCCTCTAGAGTTAAGGAGGATCCCATCTTCAAAAAATTTGGTTCCTCCTCTGTCCCAATATTTATATCGATCATTCCCTCGATTAATAAGGCATTACCTTCCTCGAACTCAAGCAGGGCTAGAGGTAACTCTAAATCCCCTTATTCCCCTACCTCATAAATATCAAGATCCTTTAGACTCCACCATGGGGTTTCTGAAATAGGAAGAAGAATGTGGAATTAGAGAGAGATCAACCTCTTGATGCGTAAGATGTAATTTCGTAAAAGTGTTTAGGTATCCTAGAGTTTCTTCATTACTATCAACGTGATCTGAGACAACACACTCATTCTCATCTTCTATGTATTTCAACATTGGGGTAATTAGTGTTTTACAAACTAAGGGTTTAGCATAAACCAAGACCATGAATTCTTTTATCTTCCAACTAACCACTTGGAGTAAAGTGGGAGGTAGAAGTTGCTATAGAGTCTGTAAAAAGGTTTTGTTCATGTCAGATCGCTTCAATTGATATGAAGTCAAACCCCTTCGTTAGGTTCAACATTGCTATCTTTTAGAGTTGTAGATGTTCAGCTCTAGTCTCGTATACCTCAGATACTTTATTTGTGACTAGTTGGCAATCACCTAGTACCCTGATCTTAAGAGCACCCATTCTTTTGGCCACAATGAGACCAAGGAGAAGAGCCTCATATTCAATGCCATTATTTGTGAATTTGACATTTAATTTGAAGGAAAAAGTTAGAATCCTTCCCTCAGGAGAGGTAAGAATCACATCTACCTCGGCACCAAAATGACACTTGGTTCCATCAAAATGGAGAGTCCAATAGTTAGTCGGAAAGATAGATATTGGATCATCCTTTGAATCTTCCTCATTTACCTCAGTTACTTCAACCATATAGACTTCATCTACTGGAAGAGAATTGAGTCCCAGGGTACATCCCATACCCATAGAATCAAATGAAATGAGAATAGTAAATCCTTTTCCAATAGCTCGGTAATCTTTGTTGTAGTTCCTAACGATACTGTCGCTACGATGACAATTTCATCTTTGATCCCCAGAATGCCTTTAATCAATCATGCGACCTCTAACTCTATTGTACGGACCAAATTTTCTTATGGTGCTAAACTTGTGGGTTTTTTTAATTGATTCGTAGGAAGCTCAAATTCAAAATGGACCCATGGCCTTTTCTTTAAGTTATCCAAATGTATGTCGAAGGTTTTTGGATTATCCTACACCATAAGGACCTTCCCTAAATGCAGGAACCTAACATCTTGAAACAACATGGAGTGAACTACCTTCATGCGATGAATCCAAGGATGGCCAAGGATCATATTATATTTGGTTTCCTGATCTATAATATAAAACTCAGTTAGCACCCTCTTTCACCCAAGGGTGACTGGAAATACTATAATGTCGATCGATGTTTCTTTGAGTTTATCATAGCCTCTTAGCTTGCTTATTGTTGAGGAGCAATTTATTTCTCAGTAACCTAACTTTTGCAGGAAAGAAAAGGGGACTATGTTAACCACTCCCCCATCATTGATCATCAATTTCTTTACATAATAATTGTAAATCCAAACTTGTAAAAATAGAGCCGCATCACCTCTACGATATATTTCAGCATCTGTGGGCATCTTGTTGATGTCAAATACAAATCCAACATCTCTTTTAGGCTGCCCTAGAAGATAGACATCAAATTCCACATGGTTTATTTGTGTTTCCAGAGGAAGGGTGATGTTAATAAAATGACCAAGACCTAGTGCTTCTAGTAGAGTGGATTTGTGAGCAGGGGAATTCTTTAAAAGATCCAAGAAGTAAATGTGACAAAAGTTCTGAAGTCACTGATCAAGTCATAAGCTCCTATTTGCTTGCTTAGTGTATCACGAATGTCATATGACATAGTCAGGTAGATCGGGATTGGTTGTAAAGAATAGTCTTTGGTCCTAGTGGTAGTGTTAATCTAAGGTTCAACATCTAATTCCATAAATCCCACAATTTTTTTTGTTGGCATCCATCCAAAGGAGGTACCACTTATGGGTTTGATGAAGTTGAGCCTTCATGATCATTGGTTCCTATTACAATACCCTTGTTTGAACCATTGGGATCTATCCTACCATCTGTGGGGATACATGTCCCATGTAAGTGTTCTGAGATGGTGCGATTGGGTTCACCAAAAACATATCAACAAATAACTTTCTTTGATCTTCTATAAAATGTTGTAAAAACTTGTTGTGATTATGGCATGTTCTTGCATCATGCTTGCGAACCCTATGGAAGCCACAATATAGATCAAGATCATAATCTTGAGGCCTTTGGTTTGTACCTTTTGTGGTCCAAAATTACGATTATTATTTGAATGTTGATTATTATAGTTAAAATTTTGGAACCCTTGCCCTTGATTTTGGAATTGGTTTGGATACCCACCTGGGTATTGATTGGGGCCTGGGGTCTACATTTGTCTTTGTTGCTGAGGTTGTTTTTGTTGTTGTTGAGGAAGATTAAAATCCATAGTATTTACCAATGGTGATAAGTTATTATTTCTCTAATTATTGCCATTTTTGTTGTTGTTTGCAGTGCTTGTATTAGGTGCATTAACAAAGTTAGGTAGGTTGGTTAGCCACAACGTCAGTCGTAACTCCATGATTCTTATTAATTATTTTTGGTCCTTGATTTTTTTTCATGTTGTTGGAGTAATTGGGGTTATTTTGATCAAGGATGACTAACTTTTCATTTTCTCCGTAAGTCTTATGACCACTGTTAATGGTTGCTTGGTAAATTCAGATAGCACCCCCTAGTACTTCTTTATAGCTCCTTAGCAAGAAATTTTAAACATCTTCATTTGTTTCCCTATTGAGGGAGGGGAGGAATAAATCAAAAATTTTTGTCTGGTTCATATTTGGAGCAGTTGCAGAGGCATAAAGGACCTATTGCCACCTTTGAATGAAGTGCGTTGCAAATTCATTGTGCTCTTATTTGATGTGAAGGAATTCTTTGATTCCTTTCCTTAAAAGTTTGTTCATATAAAAATCCTTGATAAATTCTAACACAAGTTGTTTGAAGGAGTGTATTGAGACCTTTTGTATCCTATTATACTATTCGAGAGCGATGCCTTCTAGCATCTTAGGGAAAATCTTCGCAACAACCACATCCCACGGGAACATCTCTCGAATGGCCATTGTGTAATCTTTGATATGAGTGTTAGGATCGCCCTCCCCTTTGAACTTTGGAAGATTGGGCAAGGGTCTTAGGAACATGACTGTCTAAATGGAAAATTCTAGAGGCTCCTTTAGATATTCAGAATAAGTTCCCATTGCATATGTTTCAACCATTTAAGATCCTTGTTGGGGAGGCAGTGGTTGCATCGGTTACTGATATGACACAACATAAAAATTTATTGGGGTGTATGGCATCCCCTACGAATGACCATAAGGACCCAGGTAAGTGTATATATCCCCTTTTGGTGATTTAGAATACATGTGCACATAGGGGGTTGACCACTTTGATATGGAACTAAAGGCACAAAGCCAAGGAATGTTGCATTTCTGGCTAGTATGGCGTTTGAGAACTCACTTCCAGCTAGTTCCTATTGTAGATATCTATATGTGGCATGTGGGGGCATACCCAAGGTGCCTATCCCAGTTAGTAAATCCCCAGGGTTTGGGGTGCCCCCATAAATTGGAGCATTTTACGCAGTAGGTCTTTGTCCATAACCCTGTGGATAATGATAAGTTCTTGTTGCCCTATGTATGAACTTTAACCATTTTGGGAAAGCTCTAACTCCTTGACTTTGTCTACTAATGCCGAGATGAAATCCCCCATTGATGGGGTGGTGTTCTGTTTAGGTGTTTTTTGTTGAACTTTTGGAGGTTGTTGAGGAGTGTGGTATCCTACTATGAATTGTTCACTATGTTGTCACCCCTCGTTGGACATGTTTTCCGTTGTTAGAGGGGTAGTGTTATTATTTTGAAGCAGGACATCACTGTGTCCTTGCAACCTATCAAAATATCAGTTCATATTTTGGAACCGTTGTTCACTCCTAGTGTACCGTGATAAGTACTCCTCATCTAGATGTGAGAGCTGGTCCGATTACATGCTAATTGGTTGTCAATACAACACCCGAGGAAATGAAATTGCTTCTCTAGTGAAAGTCATGTTGTTAGAACTTGACTATTCATGTGGATATGCCTATGTAATTTGGTCAAGCCCTTGGATATATACAAAAGAACCAACATTGACTCCCTCAAGAAGAGGATTTTTAGCATTTGAATGATTATCTGCCCGTGTTGAGAGTGAAGGTGAATGTTTTTTTCCACTTATTTGATAATTGTATATGTTGTAACCCATAAGGTGTTGACTGTATTCATCTAATCCTGACATATTCAGGAGGTATAAGAATACCCGTTGAATAAAGGGAAAACGGAAAGTGAATGGAAAAGTGGAAACCTTTAGAGACTAGCTCTTCATGTTGGGTTCACCAATTTTGTATGATAGAAAATCAACATGTGACCTTCTTTGTACCTAACTTCTCAATGTCATGCCGAGACAACTGGTGTATAATGGAAGTGCATATGAATGTGGTGGTGGTGAACAAGCTAATTGGTCAATCTTATGTCTTCAACATGCAATATCGGGATCTGCGAGTCTAAGGAAAAGAATGTTGTCCTAACCTAAAGTTGTGTGATGGATCGATCAAACATGATATCTATTCAAAGAATCCAATAAATGTTGAGCTCTACCGAGATTCTATTTATTGGTTGTTGAACACACAGAAATTGACCCACCTGTGCCTCGTGTGGATTTCTAGATAAGGTCATGGAAGTGAAAACAAGAGGCATGATGGAGCTACAGGAACTATAGGCAGTTTTCTGGCCTAGTCCAGAAAGTCTTAGCCTAATCGGCTGTTATGTTCAACATGGAAAATTATGTAATAATGTCTAGTGCAAGTGGTGAGGATCTAAATACCAATGTACGCAAACCATCATCAATATCCAATTGATTAGTAGGCCCGTTGGGTTGTGGGACCTAAGGATCATAACCAAATACTCGTGGAGGTTGTGGCCCTTGTATAGTCATATGCGTAATCAAACCCTATTGCTAGGATCAGTCCAATAATCATAGGATTTATTTACAGCGATGTTTAGTGTGTGTATTTGATCTATTTTCTCAGCAAAAGTTGCACGTGTGCATAAAATTTTTAAACATAAACTTGTATCAATGTCAGTTATAAATTCCGACCTGTTGGGTTATGGGACCAAGGGATCGTAACCGTAAGTATTTTCTTGTTGTGGACCATTGATGGTCATGTAGATTGAATTGGGATAATTATTGTCACACAAGCTAACTATCAAAGGAAATATAATCTATGTTCTTATTCTAGTTTTTGGTGTTTTCACAATATATTGGAACAAAGCAACAAAAGCAAGCTAACCTAGTGAAAGTAAATGTTTTTGTTCTTTTTTATTTTTAAGCAATGCGTCTAATCTAATAAACAAGTTAAATACAAATGATTAGCTAGATGTAGATAATTACTTGTGCGGATATGTGAATCTAAATCTAAAACAACTAATCTAAATTAATCAAAACACTTCAAAACCTACCTCAGAGGTGAAGAACAAATCATAACCCTAGAAGAGATATTGTTCTCCACAACTTCCCTGGTAATGTTAAAGAGAAAGATTTCTAATGATCTGATCTACTTGTAATTACCTAATTAATTGAAACAGATAATATTTCTGCTCTATTTGATATGTAGTTGAAACCAATGATTTGAAATTGACAATTTGATGAATGAAGAGAGCAAACGTACAATTCCAATCTGGATTGGCAAGAGCTTTGGAAAATCTATTTGTATATGTATCCTTCCCCCCAATTTGTTCCTTTCTTTCTTTGTGTGTTCATATGATTCCAAGGAATTGGGAATGCAATAACGTCAGCAAAAGAAGATTCTCGAGCAATGGTAGCTTGAAGGCAGTTTGGTTGTAATGTAAGTAGAAGAGAGATAACACAAGATATCTGAGCTTGGCTATGTAATTCCTAGTAGGATTGTGGAAGAAATACAATGCAAGATACACAAAATTCTTAGGCCATTTTCTTGAGCACAAGCATGGAATATATAAGAACTGGGACTGGGATGTGCCTTCATGCACAAGGTAAGAACAAGCAGTTCCAACTAGTTAAATCTATTTAAAAATAGAAGAGGGAAGGAGAACCAAGTAATCAAAACTATTTTTAGACAATTTGGCTCACAGATGCATCCTAAAAGTGAATTTAAGTGAAGCTTCGCATGCTAAAAACACGCATGATGGAATCTGGAAAAAGTGGGAAGGACCACTGCCCTGTGTAGGGAAGTGGTCATAGGACCTTCACCCTGCATGGGTAGTGGTTTCAGAACCGCTGCCCAGGCAGGGTGGTGGTCCTAGCACTAAAGGCCAAAACATGCATAGAAAGAAGCAAGGATCATGAAAAAAGCATGGAAAGGCTAAGTAAAGATGTCTAGGCTACAAATATACACTATGAATGGGTTTTGGATCTGGAACACTTTCTTGAAAGGAATTGAATCATCATTAGAGATTTTGGTAACTATTTTTTGACAATGTAACACATGCAATTTTGGGTATGTACAGTTCCCTTTTGTGTGGACTACTTTAGGGTTTCTAAGAGCATCCTTATGGATTATGACGTCTTATGCTAAGGCACTTCAGCTAGTTCAAAGTGGATGACCCATAGCTCTTAATCAAAACCTACAAGTACAGTGTGTTGAATAATGTGGTGTGTTTTTTATCTTTTGGATTAAGCAATTTGCTTTAGACCACCATTGGCAACTTGTAACACACATGTAGTTAGAGATTTTTTTAGAATCTCCTTTCTTTGGCAATTGTTAGGCCCTACACACAAATAGTTAGTAGTTTCAAAAATATCTAAAATATCATAGAAAGAGGATTAAATGTTGTTTTTGGTTTTCAATATCGTCTAAGGGTGCAGGAGAAGAGCATACACAATAAGAAACCCAACTAGATAATAATGAAAAACTTGTAAATAAAATAACCACCATAATACTTTGTACAAATTTCATTCCCAATTAATCCAAGTGCTTTTTAATGAATGAAAACTAAAGTTGCTTTTGATTTTCAAGGTCACACAATGGTGGAAGATAAGATCATACACAAAAAATTTCCCAATTGTTTATAAAAAAATCTTTTGAAATAAAAGAATCATACAAATGCTTTATGAAAATTCCTTCCCTTGAGTACAAAAATGAACAATGAAATTTCCCACTTACTCTAATGTTAGAAAAAGAAGGTTTAAAGTTGCTTTTGATTCTCAAGATCACACTATGGTGCAAGAGAAGATAATACACAAGCTTTATCCCAAACTAATACAAAGCATGGAAACAAAATCATTCATTACAACTTAAGTAAATTTGTTAGAAAAATTGATCTAAATCAGAAAACCTGCAGTAACAAAAGCTGAAAATCCTATAAAATGATAGAAGCACAAAAAACCAAAAGCTAAAACCTTGAAATTAGTGCTAAATTTGTGATGAATGATTTGGAAATTTGAATTTCAAGTATTTTAAGAAGATGATTTCACAAAATATGATGCTCATATTACTTAAGTTTTATTGCATTGATGATTTTTGTAAAGATTGTGTACATAAAGAACATCATCATGATCTTTTTCCCCAAAAAATACATTATGAGGTTTGTATCACCTTGAGTTATTGCATAGTGAAACTCAATTTTTTAGTGGCCAAGTATGTTCTCACATACGTTGATGACATCTCATGTCGGTAGTAGGTGTAATTTATATAATACAAGGGTGAAGTGTTTGAACTCTTCAAGGACTTCAAGGCATTTTTTGGTAAGCAATCCACACTTTTTATCAAGAAGCTACACATAGATTATGGGGGATTATATTAGTAATTCCTTTCATGAAGTTTTTATAGATCATATTATTTAAGATCAGTAAAATTTTCCCTACCCTCTATGACAAAATGGAATTGTCAAGAGGAAAAATATTACCTTGAGAGAGATTGCCAATAACACGATATAGTCTAATAATATGGAAATTACATTTTAGGATGAGATAGTCTATAGTGAGCTACGTTCAAAACCACATTCCTCGTAAGAAAGTGTATAACATGACACCATATGAGGCTTGGTCTTGTACCAATCCTGATGTTTTGATATGAGGAGTTATTTGTAGAGAGAATTCAGCATTTATTCTTGATGAAAATGTAAATCCAATGAGAAGAATAGTCAACAACTCACTTATGTTAGATATTATGAGGGTGTGAAGGATTTTTTTTTAAACTCTATCACTCACAATTTTTTCTAAGGGGATGTCCAATTTGATGATAATTTCACCAGCATTTATAATTTAGCTATATATTATCCTTCACTTAATCTTTATTCTTCACATCTTGATGATTCCACTCTTCTTGATGATGATTTCAATGTTGTTGTTCCTTCTCCATGACCTCCACCTTCTGGTGCATAATTTATGCCTCATTGGATTTTAACTACTTTAAAGGAGGTATATTCTTCTGTAAAGGATCCTTATGAAACACATCAAACTATTTCACAAACATATAGGGTTTCTCTTTTGTCTCATGGCATTTTAGAGAATATACCAAAAAATTAGATGCAGAACATACACCAGAGTGGGACATAGCCATGATTGAGGAGTATTTTTCTTTGAGGAATAATCACACTTGGGATTTTTTTTCTCTTTCTAAAGGAACAAATTTGGTCCATTGTAAGTGGGTTTTGAGGGCCGAATATATATCATGTAGTTGTATTGTTTAGTATAAAACCCATCTTATAGCAAAGGGTTTTTCGTAGGTTTAAACAATTTACTATTATAATAGTTTTTCCCCTTTTCCCATATTGCCATGATGGATTATATTCACCTTGTGTTTTAATTAGATGCACAAAAGAGATGATTAATGCATCAAGTGGGTGTGAAGACTACATTTATTTATAATGAATTTTATGAGGAGATCTACATGGATTATCTACATGTTTTTATAGAGGATTATTCAATTATTTACAAGCTTCATCATTCACATTATGGTCTTGAACAAGCTCCCTAAGATTGAAACGAGAAGATGTACAATTTATTTCTTTTGTACCATTTCACTCATTTCCATTCTAACCCTACAATATATATTTAAAAACATGGGAGTAAATTTAATACTTCCTCTATATAGATGATTTGATCCTCACATGAAATTCTTCTTCCACCCACAATCTAGGATGTAAAACATGGATTAATGAAGCAATATAATATGATAAGACATGGGGCTTCTACATTAATTTATTGGACTACAAATCAATCTTTTTAATGACATGATCACCATTTTCTAGAAGTATGACTAAGAACCACTTCATCATTTTGTTGGATCAGAATCGTTGTGAATTCTAATCCAACAATATAGAATACTAAAGTATAATCAAATTCTTATTAGATAGAGAATATCATGCACAACCCAACCCATTTTCCTAGCATTGTAGGTTGCAATAGTTCAATAATCTAATTTTTAGTCCTATCATAAGAAGCAATAGCTGGCTTATAAACATTACTTAATATTATCATGGTTAAAGTTGATAATGTACTATGACTAACGTTTCAGGTATGACAATTTATTTAAATATAACATTCTTATCATAATTCTCTCAGGAATTACAACCACTCTAAGATAACCATAAGCATAAAGCACAACGGAGAAACAAACACTAGTAATAAGAAGATCACAATGCTTTCCGTTCACTGTTAATTTGTCTTCACTAATTCAAGTCGAGGTTCGTATGCCTCTATAAAAATAATTGGATTAACATTATGCAAAATATGAATTACAAGTTCTTCTTGGGAGAGATTTTATAACTAATGTGTGTGCCCAAAGTAATGAACATATAATAGGCCACAAGGAGAAAAAACTATTTCAGACTACTAGCTCCTTTACATACATTTTAAGTACGAAAACAATTTTCCAGACATTTAAATTAATTGAAAATTATATCAAACAATTAACATACATTTTAAGTATTTTCCTATATTTTAAAAACATTCTATTGCTGGAGAAAAAAATCCAATAATTTGCATCCATTCTTAACATATTGGAATTTTTCTAAGCATTCCATATGTATAATTACATGTATTATTTATGCCTATTCTTTATGTTTTTTGTTTTCTTACAATATTATGGTTTGTGTTAGGCTATAAAAATAACAATTTAGCATACACTATTGAAAAAACTAGTAAGCAATTTGTGTATCAACTATTTATTGTTTGTTTAGCATGTCTATATGTTTTATGTATGTGAAAGTTTCTTTTTCAGTAGTGGTTCTATATTGCATATAAGAATTTTTTGAACAATATTAGCTTATATATTTCTAAGTGGTTTTAAGTTATCTAGTATTTAGTGTTATTATTATGTGGTATCATGCAATGGAAGACATCTATCTCTTCTACACCAAGAAAAAAAAATCTCAATAGACAATTTCTTCTGGGTAATTTTTTTATACAAAATGTAAAAAAAATTCCAGTCAAGGTCTCATCCGAGAAAATATTTATGAATTGAAAATTATTAAATATTTCATAAATTTCTCTAAGAAGCAGTCACCCCAACCAAAATTCAAGGGTGAAACTATCAACATTTTGTTTTATTTCGCCAATAATTTCAGCATAATAATAAACATGAAAATGTTGTCAAAATGATTTTGTAATAAAATCAAAATTCTTAATTTATTAAATATCTGTACAAGTTTATTTTATGATTATATTTTCATTTCTTCTACTATGTTTCAATTCAAACAACAAAATTACAATTGAGATTTTTAACAAATGGAGATCCACTTATTATTTCAAAAAAATAAGATAACAACCCATAAATATCATCAAAGCCTTATAGAAAATTAACAATCATGAGAGAATAAATGTATGTAAGAACAAAATCAAGCTCTCCCTATCAATGCCTCCATCTCTTCCTATGTCATTCTTTCATCCCTTCCCAAGGTGTTTTCTTCCAATGGCATTGTTTCCCTTCGATTTAATCTTTGTTTTATAAATTTTTAATATTTTTAAAGTCATTTGTCTCTTCTAGCTATATGTCCCTCTTTAAAGAAACTTTTCCTCCATTTAATTTTAAATTTCAACAATATTTATTTACTATTGGAACTTCCCATCATATTAATAAGAATATACAAGAGTTACAAATGCAAAGGTGACTAAAAAAATTAGGGTCCCACAAAAAAGCCACGTAGGCACCACAAAATGTCCAAACGGCAGATAAAGCATGCCACAAGGGAAAATAAGTGAATTACATCAAACCAAAGAGCATAAAGCACATGCTGCCACCCCAAGAGGAGGAGGAGGATCATCTTGAGGAAGGATGCAAGATCCACTTCATGGCTCATCCAAAGGAGGATCAAGTTTCCATCCATCCTAATCTAGCATCTACATGTGCAAAGGCACCACAATTCCCAACCAAGGGGTAGAGAGCCGGTAAACATCTTATCTCCAGGTAGAGGAGAGGCCCAACATGGAGATTATACCATGACCTTCCCTCATAGAGGAGAACTCCAACCCTGACCCAAAGGAGGATGGAGCTTAAGGGTGACCACGTCAGAGTGAAATGATGGTTATGAGAGCGGATTTTATGACACAGTCCTTGTGGTAGTGGATCGTGAGGCATAGATGGCCAAGGCAACAACATCAAAGGGTTGGGAGGGACCTGAATCATTGTGTAGTGAACACTCCCATAGTGTGTGAGATATTTATACAAATGAATAAATTCCAAGGAAACATTTTTGACTCAAGCTTGAATCTATAAGTGTACAATAGAAAAAATAGACACTTTATCATTAATGGAGAATAAAGTAATAGTTTGATCATTCTATAGTATCATAATATTACGAGATTTCCAAATATGAAAGAGAATACAAGCTCTAAAAAAAATGCATAGAGTCTCAGTATAATTAGGCCAAGGAGTGAAATATCTGAACAAAGAAAAACACCAAGGAAAGAATTCAATTTGGTAGGGTTGAAATAACGTATGAATCCATGACAAAACGACTTGTGTTCAGGAACAAGACTAAAACAAATGCTTAAAAGAATAAGGTTGAGAGTAAAAAGGGCATTTTGGATTGGGAACGTCACTGTGACTAAGACGCTTTCCAAAAAGAAGGCCCTAATAGATAAGGAACCAAAGATATTGGTCAACTTTAGGCTCAGCAAACGGGTTCCAAGAATGGGAAATTTGATGAATCCAATTAGAATGGGAATATTGCAAGACCCAGTGGGCATTGAGATTGGAAATGGGAGGTGAGATGGAGCTCAATATCTGACCTATATGGTTTCAACATTATAGTAAAGAAAGGAAATATCATGATTTAACCGCCAATCATGACACAATGCATCCAGAGGCTTATGTCTCAGTTTATAGAGCACCACATTTGACATAACCTCTTGAATTTTGAGGATAGACAGAAGGTCTAAATTTGCAAAATTAAACTTAATCTTGATCTCGCACCAGGAAATATAGTTTTTGTAGGAAACCAAATCCTAAATGGTGTGAATCCCCTTGTAAGATAAACAGAGAGCTTTGACATCCATAGTTTCCATGAATGGAATACTATCTTTTGTGATAATGGGAGACCACTAGAATTGAAAGAAAGCATAGTTCGAAATCCATCGCCAATCCAACGCCGCAAGACAGGTTTCACTATTTCAAAGGCCATCTATTTTTTTTTAGTGATGAACGTGTCAGTAATCTTTACTAGAGTCTCATTGGTAAGTAAGGTATGTAACCCTATATTATTCTAACATTTTTTACCATAAGGTGCACCTGAAGCAATGCAATGTTGAAGTAGAATTCTCTAGGCTTAAACACTTGAGTGACATTTTACAACCCATTTAAAATGTAAAGCCACACTTTGTCTATAGACATCAATAATACTCATGCCACCTTGATCATGGGGTAAATAACAAACTTCCAAGGAAACCCGCCAAAAGCCACCTAAACCATAACTTTTACACCAAAGGTAATCCTAGAGCAGGTTGGAAAGCTTGGCAAAGGAATCCTAGGATGGGCACAAACAAGTATAATCATAAACATGAGTGGCTACAAGAATCTTGGTACACATATGAAATTTACTAACCAATGAAAAGGGATTTGGAAGACCACCGAGAGACTTTTTGTTCAACTCAGTCAATCAAATACTACCATAAACTAGTAGAATCACTATCAAATGTAAGATTTATGCCTAAAACTTTTAATTGTTCTTTGTGCCCAATCTACTTCTAGGGGTAATCCTTCAACTAGCTAGCACATGCCAACAAATTTTCTCATATCGTAACGTTTTAGCCATCTGAATGTTATAACCTAAAGGAATAATAAAGTTGTCAAGGTAGTCAAAAACTGTTATGTTTGTGGAGCCTATTTTCATGTTAGAGTGTGGTACACCTTCTATGTGTTATGGGTTGTTTTTGGGCCCATGGTTTTTCGGTACCCATTGTTTTTATACCCACAATTTTTTCCCATGGTTTTGATACCCACAGTTTTGTATCAAACTGCTTAAGCAATTTTCTATTTATACGTTCTTATGCATATGATACATATACAAGAAAATGTATTACAGATGTGTTTTGAATTCGGGTGTGAATTCTGTAGAGTTTGTTGAACATAGCTTGAAACGGATCTGGGTATTGTGTTGAGAGAGTGGAGGCTTGTAATAAAATCTGAGCAAGTGATTCTTAGTGGATGCATAGCCCAAATTGGGTGAACCACATTAAATCTTGTCTCTTTTTGTTGTGTTATTTATTTTACACTTTTATTTGAGATCCGTAATATTTTTTGCATATTAGTTTCTACTGTTTGCGATTCTGTAAGGGATTATTTCGCATATTTTATCTCTTATTTCCTAACAATTGGTATCATATCCTGGTTTGGTTTGTTGAAGTGTTGAATTGTAGGGAAATTTTTATCTTGAGTGGGAGCTATGGTAGATGATGGAAGATCTAGGGTTGATAAATTCAACGGGTAGAATTTTAGTCTTTGGAAGATGTAGATGGAAGATTACCTTTATCAGAAGGATCTTTATACTCGGCTATCTGAGAAGGTGAACAAACCCTCGAGTATGACAGATGCAGAATGAGATTTGTTGGATCGAAAGGCACTTGGAATGATCCGTCTGTGTCTTGCATCTTAGGTATTATTTAATGTTTCGAAGGAAAAAATTGCAAAATAACTTATGGATGCATTAGAGAAGTTATATGAAAAACCCTCTACCTCTAATAAGATATTTTTAATGAAAAAGTTGTTTAATATGAAGATGTCTGAGAATGGTTCAGTAGAAAATCATTTAAATGATTTCAATATGGTTGTGAATATGCTAGCTTCAGTTACAATAGAATTTGATGAAGACGTTAGGGCTTTATTAATTTTGTGCTCTTTACTTGAAAGTTGGAATAGCCTGGTAATGGCGGTAAGCAACTCGGTTCCAACTAACTCGAAGTTGAAGTTTGAGGATGTTGTAGGGGTGATTTTAAGTGAGGAAATGTGAAGAAAAAGCTCTGGAGAATCTTCTACTTCAAGGAATTCTTTGACAGTGGAAACTAGAGGGAGAAAGAAGAATAAAAGAAACTGTAGAAAATCGAAAGATCGGGCAAGGTCAAAATCCAAGAGCAAGATTGTATGTTGGAACTGTATGGGCATGTAAAGAAGGACTGTTGGGAGCTTCGGGACAAGAAGAAACAACAGGAAGAAAACAAGGAGGCAAATTTGGCATCGGGTAATGTATGCCAGGATGCTTTGATTCTTTCTTTACATAATATTACTGAATCTTGGGTTTTAGATTCAGGGGCTTCTTTTCATGCTACTCCACATAGGCATTATTTTGTTGATTATGTTCAAAGGGATTTTGGGCATGTTTTTCTTGGTGATGATGAGCCTTGTAGTATAGTTGGAAAAGGTTCTGTTCAGGTTAAGATGTAGAATGGGAATACATGGCTATTGAAGGATGTCAAACATGTGCCTACATTAAGGAGAAATTTGATATCAGCGAGGCAATTGGGAAGTGATGGTTGTACTGTGATATTTATAGCTAACTCTTGGAAGGTGACCAAGAGTGCTCTTGTGGTGGCAAGAGGTAAGAAGGTTGGAACCTTGTATTTATCCACTGATAGTACTAATTGTTTTTTAAGTCACCCCCAAGGTTAATTTGATAACATGCATCAGAATTCTCAAGTCTCAGGCAAATGGATTGATTCGGGGAAAAAATCATGTTTCTAAGGTTCCCTCAGATATTTTTCTAACTCCCCTGGCTGAAGAAGGAAGGAGCAAGCTCTGAGAAAATGTGAAAAGTTGCAGAGAACAAGCTTGGGCCAGGAAAAATCATGAAAAATGACTAAGTCCTAGTCCTTGCGACAGTAGGGACGTGTGGGACAGAAAGGTGCAGATCATCCGAAAAGCCTCCAGGTGGCCCACTAAGCATTTGGGACAATCGGGCCAGAAGTACGCGGCAGACGCGGAAAGCCGGTTCGGCCGAAGGAGAAAATTTGGCTAACTGCTAAGCTAGACAGTTCGGGACATTTGGGCCTTGAGTACGCGAACCGCCCGGATCGGCCAAAATGGAGAACTTCAGTCCGAAACAATCTGGGACATTTGGGAGAAAAAGATGCTAATTGGCTGGATCGGGTGAACTGGAAGAATTTGTCCCACGAAGCACTGGGACATTTGGGACAAATGGACGCGAACCGGCCGGTTCGGCTGAAACAGAGAAAGTTCGTACTGGGACATCTGGGCCGCAGGGACGCGAGGGACACGGATAGCCAAAAAAGTTGAAAGCTAATCAGATTGTGCCAGGTGTCATCGGCAGATAAGGGAAAAGGAAGCCCATTTCAGGTGGATCGGATGTTTTTGTCCCAGATAGCACTGGGACATCCGGGACAAATGGATGCGGTGGACGCGAAAGAGCCGGTTGACCCGAACCAATGAAATAGCGCCACGTGTCCAAATTTAAGGGGCCCACAAGGAAATTTCAAGAGGAAAGCCCACGAAAGGTAGAGGAGAGATAATTTCTCATCCAATTAGCACGTGCCACGTGTCATCCAGGTGGCAGAGCGTGAGAAAGATTTCAAAACATGTTTTCGCCTGTTTTGTGCCCTAAATCTTCAGATCGCCATAACTTTCGATCCAGAACTCAGATTTGCACGTTCTTTATATCAACATAAAGTTGGTAAAATTCTCTACATGATTCCGGGGTCAATATTGCTTTTTGGTGTAGTCTGGAGGGAGAAAATTGAGAAACAGTTCTGACACGTGTTCATGGCCAGAGGTGACATTCCAGCAACCAGATTTAATGCAGAATGGGTCACCTTCTACTGTATTTCGGTCAAAATGACAGGGTATGGGTTTATAAGGTCCCCATGCCATTTTAATGCACCTACATTCAAGGAGGGATGGGCTCTCATGTTTTTGTACGTTTCCTGTCCCCTGGGCTCGACCCTTGCACTGTAAAAGCCAGTTTTGGCTCATTTCTAAGGGGGAACATTTTTGGGCATAGCAGTCTTCTTCTTTCACCTCCAACAAGTGATTGATGCAAGGATCAGACCTCTCCAAGGATTGTAACAGTTTCTTTTACCTCTCTGAGGGTGTAATGCGTGTTTTAGACATTGAAATGATAATGCAAGCTCTGTGAATGGGTTTCAATCCTCTGATTGTATTATTTGCTTGATTTCAGATACAAAATTATGCATTATCAGTCTGTGTATGTTTTATGTTATGAACTTTGGTCTGTGTCTATTTGCATGACAAATATGTTTCACCACTCCTTTTGGTGCATCACCATCTTTAGTTAGTTTCAATTTTTTGCACTTCTACCCCTGTCTCCTTGCAAGTTAGAGTAGGATTAGGATCTAAACCTCTGTAGTTTTGCAAAATATAGATCTAAATCAGAGGAGTTTGAGGAACCAGCCTCTAATCTGGAAATTCCTCTCTTAGTTTCACAAGTCCCCATGCTTGGAGAGAGGTTTCCATGTTGTGCAATCACACTGGATGCCTGAGTGATCACCCTAGAAGCCTGATCTGCATCCAGGGGTGCTGTGATTCCGCATTAACACTAATGATTGTAATATTCTGGCTTCAGATTCAGATACAACATTATGGCACTATAGGCTTGGTCATATGAGCCATAAGGGCATGGACATCATAAAGAACAATTTGTCTGGATATACAGAAACGGGTTTGGAGTTCTGTGAGGACTACATATATGGGAAACAGAAGCAAGTAAGGTTTCTCAAGGTTGGACCTACAAAGAAAGAGAGTAAGTTAGAGATGGTGCATTCTGATGTGTGGGGGCCAGCTCAGGTATCATCTCTTGGGGGTTCAAGTTATTATGTTACTTTTATTGATGATGCAGTAAGGAAAGTTTGGATTTATTATATTAGAAACAAATCTGATGTATTTGACACTTTTGTTAAATGGAAAGCCTTGGTAGAGAATGAAATAGGTCTTAAGCTAAAATGTCTCAGGTCAGATAATGGAGGGGAGTATTGTAGAAATGAATTTAAGGATTACTGTTCTAAGAATGGAATCTGCACGCAAAAGATGATTCCAAGAACTCTGCAGTAGAATGGGGTATCAGAAAGGATGAACAGAACAATAATGGAACATGCTAGGAGCATGAGGTTACATGTAGGACTGCCTCTTTCT
This sequence comes from Taxus chinensis, assembly GCA_019776745.2. NCBI lineage: Eukaryota > Viridiplantae > Streptophyta > Pinopsida > Cupressales > Taxaceae > Taxus > Taxus chinensis. Next base: position 92,469,462 of record CM034156.1, read on the forward strand.
TTTTGGGTAGAAGCAGTGAGCACAACTGTGTACTTGATAAACAGAGGACCCTCAAGTGCCTGGGATGGAGGCATACCTAAGGAGGCTTGGTATGGTAAGAAAGTTGATTATTCATTTCTTAGAGTTTTTGGATGTGAGGTGTTTGTTCATATAAAAAAGGATGCTAGGACCAAGCTAGAGGATAAATCAGAAAAATGTAATTTCATTGTTTATGGTGGTGATGACTTTGGATTTAAATGTTGGAGTATTGAGGACAAGAAAATCATTTGGTCTACGGATTTGGTCTTTAATGAGAAAGTCATGTATAAGCAACAGTTGCAAGAAAACAGGGAAGAATTCAAGAAATAATATGCAGTGGTAGAGGATATTTCGGATGGGACAGTGACCCATGAATCAGTTCAGGAACCGACTCAACAGGAACCCCAAAGTCCTACAATGAGGAGGTCTTCTAAGGTAAGAAAAGAACCTGAACATTTTTCTCCTTCTCTTTATTATTTATTAATCGCTGATAGTGGAGAGCCAGAGAGCTTTGATGAAGCAATGCAGGTAGATGCTAGTAAGAAGTGGGAGCAAGCCATGGATGAGGAGCATATGTCTCTCATGGAGAACCAGACTTGGGATTTGGTGAAGTTACTGGAAGGCAAAAGAGCATTGCAGAACAAGTGGGTGTATAGAGTTAAAGACGAAGAAGGAGGAAAGAAAAGATATAAGACCTGGTTGGTGGTCAAGGGGTTTGCACAGAAACAAGGTATAGATTTTGATGAGATCTTTTCTCCTGTACTAAAATTGACTTCTATTAGAATTATTCTTGGAATATTGGTTGCAGAAGACTTGCACTTAGAACAGTTAGATGTAAAGACTACATTTCTCCATGGTGATTTGGAGGAGGAACTATATATGCAATAACCAAAGGGCTATGAGGTCAAAGGTAAAGAGGATATGGTGTGTAAACTAAAGGAGAGCTTATATGGCATGAAACAAGCTCCACGTCAATGGTATAAAAAGTTTGATAGCTTCATGATGGAGCAAGGTTATATTAGATGTCATTTTGACCATTGCGTGTATACAAAGAAATTTGAGGATGGAAGTTATATTATCCTATGTTTGTATGTTGATGACATGTTGGTTGCAGGTAAAAACATGCAGGAAATAAAAGTACTCAAGAAATAGTTAAGTGAATCCTTTGATATGAAGGATTTGGGGGCAGCCAGACAGATCCTTGGTATGAGGATAACTCGGGATAGGAAGAAAAGGAAGCTGACTTTATCTCAGGAAGAGTACATTAAGAAGGTATTAGATAGGTTTAACATGCAGGATGCTGAACCAGTTGGGACTCCTTTGGCAGGCCATTTTAAGTTATCAAAGGAGCAGTGTCCCAAGATAGAGCAAGAAAGAAACTAGATGTCCAAGGTACCTTACTCATCAGTAGTTGGTAGTTTGATGTATGCTATGGTGTGCACTAGGCCTAATATTTCCCATGCATTGGGAGCTGTGATTAGATCTATGAGTGATCTAGGTAAAGAGCATTAGCAAGCTGTAAAGTGGATCCTTCGGTATTTGAGAGGGACCATGGGGACAGTTTTGTGCTACAGTGGATCAGACACCACTTTACGTGGTTATGTAGATTCAGACATGGTTGGAGATGTAGACAACAGGAGGAGCACGACAGGTTATATTTACACTATAGGTGGGAAAGCAATGAGTTGGATTTCATGACTACAGAAGCTGGTGGCTTTGTCAACCATGGAGGCTAAGTATGTTGCTGCCATAGAGGTAAGCAAAGAGATGATTTTGTTACAACAATTGCTTGAGGAGTTGGGGCATAAGCAGGAGGAATATAAGCTACATAGTGATAGTTAGAGTGCTATACACCTAGCTAAGAACTCTACTTTCCACTCCAGGATGAAGAATATACAGTTGAGATATCACTTCATCAAGATAGCTTTGGAGGAAGATAAGTTGAAGTTGGAGAAGATTCATACCAGTCAAAATCTTGTAGACATGATGACCAAGGTGGTCACAAGGGATAAACTAAAGCTATGTTTAGCTTTGGTTGGCCTTCGCGGATGACAATGAAGGGTTGAGAAGCTTGCTTAGTGGAAATCAGTCTCCAAGTGGGAGATTGTTATGTTTGTGGAGCCTATTTTCATGTTAGAGTGTGGTACACCTTCTATGTGTTACACTCGGGTATTTTTACGGTGGTCTCGCTCATCGGTGAGCGGGTCAGGGGGGTTTGGGGGCAAAGCCCCTGAAGCAAATTTTCATGGGTGGTTTATAAACCCATGGGTAATGGGTAACCGTTATGGGCTGTTTCTGGGCCCATGGTTTTTCGGTACCCATTATTTTTATACCCATGGTTTTTTCCCATGATTTTGATACCCACGGTTTTGTATCAAACTGCTTAAGCAAATTTATTTATATATGGTCTTATGCATATGATACATATACAAGAAAATGTATTATAGATGTGTTTTGAATTTAGGTGTGAATTCTATAGAGTTTGTTGAGCATAGCTCCAAATGGATCTGGGTATTGTATTGAGAGATTGGAGGCTCGTAGTAAAATATGAGCAAGTGATTCTTAGTGGACGTAGCCCAAATTGGGTGAACCACGTTAAATCTTGTCTCTCTATATTGTGTTATTTATTATGCACTTTTATTTGAGATCTGTAATATTTTCTGCATATTAGTTTCTACTGTTGCGATTCTGTAAGGGATTATTCCACATATTTTATCTCTTATTTCCTAACAAAAACTACAACCAAATTATGTTAATATTCAACAAGGGTAAGAAAGGAATTATCAATAAAGTGCCCATTTAATGAGCTAATTCGAATGATCCAAAAAAAATCCCTTAATGAGGCCTTGATCACCATGTTAAGCAATAAGTTATCCAAGCACATCAGCGAATAAGAAAAAAATAGCATGTGCAAGAGGGTACCCATGTATAATAGAATAGAAAAGGCCAATTTAGAAGAATTGATGCCCATTGATAATGAGACAAGCAAAAGCATTGGAAATTTTTTGGAAATCCAAGGTAAAAACTTCTCTAAATCCTAAGGCTTTGAGTATTTAAAGGAAAAAAGGCCATTCAATACAATCATAATCCTATTCAAAGTCAATTTTGAGAAATATGGGCCATTGCAGAGAGAACCGAGACCATTCCATTCCTTCTTAGAATGTTATAATATTATCAAGAATGTATCTTTCTTTGACATATCCCTTCTGTTCAAGTCGAACAATATTGGGTAAGATGTCGACAACGTGAAAATATAGGGCCTTTGCAAGAATTTTGTAAGAAATACTCAATAATGTGATAGGCCTCCAACTAGAAATCATCTTTTGATCACTAGCTTTATGAATGAAATTAATGTTTCCTTGATTGATGAAAATCCCAAAAGAATTGGATTGGAGAGCTTCATTATAAAAATGAAGCAAGTTTGGACCAACAAACTACCAAGTGACTTTGTCTAATTCACAAAGAAAGTCATCCAATCTCAAAGATTTACTGTTAGCAAGGCATAATAAAGCTGCATAAAGCTCATCTAAAGAAAGAGGAACATTTCATCAAGCCTGGTCATCAAGAGAAAACTTGACCAAAACCACATCAATACATTACTGCAAAGCGGAAGCTTGCTCATTAGTAGCCACTTGAGCTTGGAAGACAAACTAATAGTGTTCCATAGAGGCGTTAGTGATCTTAGTAAAATATGTGAGTCATTTTTGAGAAAAATGAATGGATTTGATATTTTAATGAACATGTTTGGCCCACAGTTATTTGAAAAAGATTTTATAAGCTTTGTCTCCCACCTTGACCTAATGGGTCCTTCATTGGATCTATGTGCCACTGGCTGAATCAAATTCTATGACCTTGATATTATTTGAATACCAGAAACTTGTAACTGAAAAGGGGTTTCGAAAGGATTGGATTCAAGGAGAAAAAACATCATTTTGAACTATTTTTGCAAAGTTGGGTATTCTAGTTTACACACTAGAGCAACATTCTTTCCAAATTGGTGAAGGAAACAAGAGGTGCATTGAATCGCCACTTCTCACGACTTATTCCGACTGGCAGAAAAGGTGGATCTCAAACTTTAGCAATAAGTGGGACCACCTCAGGTGACTCATCAAGGAGACTTTAAGAAGGAATTGATTTGATGGGAATTTGAATGGGGCCTCTCTCCAAATAATCTTAAAAGAGATCATACAGTGATCTGACAAAAGTAAATCTAACCACACCATGACAAGGGAGAGGCCTTGCGTGTAAAATTAAAAAATAGGTTCCTGAGAGAGAAGTACATGATAAAGTCTTTTAAAATCTCTATTACATCCTTGTTGAATATTGGTCTATGTATACAAAAACTTGAGACTTAAATTCACGTCGTCATCTGAGCAAAATATCGAAAAGCCCCCAACAAATTTTATAGAAATACAAAGCTACACGCTCACCGAAACACCAATACATTGGCAAGGAACAAAGTTTTTCAGTAGGATGTTATATCATATTAAAGTCACCACACATAATTCAGTAAGCTAAAGGTCAGTTATCACCTAACCATTTCCATAATGTCATTCTTTCAGAGCCATCATGAGGAGAATAAATATTTAAAATACACAAAGAAATATTGTTAATTTCCATAATCACCCACATGGCCCAATTTGAAGGATCATGGCCCGAGAGGTCATTAAGGCTGAGAATTTTGGGGAATTAGAAATAAAACTACCACATTTTCCATCAATTTGTTGAGCATGAAAATTTGAAAAATTAGGAGCAATAAATGTTAAGAGTATTCTTAAGAAAAAAAATAGAAATATTAATTTCTTGTAAGCAAATAATATCAAAGAAGCTAAACCATTGGCAGTTCAATTGAACAGAATATTTACAAGAGGGTTGTTTAAGACCCATGACATTCAAAGATATGAAATTCATGAAAAATCAGACATATAAAATTCACCTTACCCATCTAGTATGCCATCCTCAGAGTAAAGAATTTTGAAGTTATTAACAAGTGAGATGTGATATGAATTATAAATATCAACATGAATGGAGAAAGGTTTGATCCCATTATCTCCTCGCACACCATGGGACACCTCCTAAGGTGGAATGTGACAGTGACATAGAGGTAGACATGTTGAAGCTAAGTTCCTAGAGTTATCTGATCGAAGAGGTGCAATCTGACTCTGTGCGAGCTTGGAAGGAATGTAAATCGATGAGGGGGGTGGAGATGACCCTGAATTATCCTTAAAAAGAAGAGGGAAAGTAGAAAGAGTAGGATACTCCATAGGAGTGGATTACACACCTGCTTCCTTCATATTCCCGACTACAGCTTAACCATCATCCAATTGATCAACTTTAGGGTTAGGAACTAAGGATTGCATCACCACTAGATTGGAGTGAGCTAGAAGAGTACATTCAAAAATGTGATGATATATGGCTTGACAAAAAAATCATGTATTGGGGAGGTTGAAATAAACTACCTTTTGAGAGATACTCAGGGACCTAGCTTGAATATCCATATGGTCCCACCGATCTTTCGCGAGGTCAATTTTGACACAAACATGTTTGTTGGGACAAACGTAGAAAAAGTGCACTTTCTCATGGCATAATAACCTACCAATGCGTAATATATTTGTAAGGAATGACTAGAAATTAATGGGGAGTCCAAGAAGCTTGATCCAAACTGGTATTTTCAATGAAGCCTAATTGGTGGGGCTAAAGTTAGGAGTCCAATGTGACATCAATAAAAGGGTATTTCCTAAATACCAAAAAGCCACCTTAAGAAGGATGGCTTGGACCTATGATGGTTCACGAAATGAAAAGAGATAAAATCCCTTGGTCAGGTTAGGGATACCTGAAACTAAGATATCATCAGACTCCCAATGGTTCTTTTTCCAGTTTTACAGGCAATATTCTGAGGCGACACAACTACAAAAATACGCAATAAGGAAATTGTTACAATACCATTTGACCACAAGGTCTAAAAATTCATTAGAAATAACAACATCGAGGGATGATTTATAATCCATACCTTGTCGTATACCTTCAACGCAAACTTTTGATCATGTCTGAGAGGCATTTGCACCACTAATTGCAACAGTCATTTTAGTGGATGGAGAGTTATCCACTTATAGGAAATTTTCTGACTTCTCAGAAAGAAAAATGTTGACCAACAATATGATATGACCATAGGGAAAACCCTAAAAAGGTTTAAAGGCCACAATGTAAACAATGGGGTATTACAAGAGCAAGCATAAGACCCTGCTAGATCCAAATTAAATCACTTATAAAAAATGCCTTAATGGATAACATTGATTTTCGTTTAAAATTTATTTGAGTTAAGTAAATCACTTATATATATAATTTATTTGTTTTTGGTGGAAAGGTAGTGTGTTGTTAAATTTTTCATTTATGAAGAATCAAGCTTAACCTAGCATGTCATATTAAAATATGATAAACCCTTCATGTTTGATCATTGAAATTTATAGTCCTCCATAACAAATAACGATGCTAAAAGATGATAATCACTTTGTCAATATCATGCATTAATCAATGCCATAAAAAATCATTTTATGACATTCTCAAAAGTTGCTCAAAATGATTTCTAATTTACATGCAATTATGTTGTTAAGTGAAAACATTGACATAACAAGTAGTTTAGCAACATTAATTGCCTAAAGAAATACATGGATAAATCAATTGAAAAGGGAAGGAATTCCTCTTTATCACTTGTCTTGATAGAGTTATAATAGAAAAAACGTAATGTTTATAACCATAGAAAGGGTTAAGAGTTACTTCTATTACTATTGTAAATATAGAAAGCATAAAGAAAATGACCATTAATCAAATATTCTAAAATAACACCACTAGAGGGGCATGAAATGATAATCACATGTCAATATCATGCATTAATCAATGCCATAAAAAATCGTTTTATGACATTCTCAAAAGTTGCTCAAAATGATTTCTAATTTACATGCAATTATGTTGTTAAGTGAAAACATTGACATAACAAGTAGTTTAGCAACATTAATTTCCTAAAGAAATACATGGATAAATCAATTGAAAAGGGAAGTAATTCCTCTTTATCACTTGTCTTGATAGAGTTATAATCGAAAAAACGTAATGTTTATAACCATATAAAGGGTTAAGAGTTACTTCTATTACTATTGTAAATATAGAAAGCATAAATAAAATGACCATTAATCAAATATTCTAAAATAACGCCACTAGAGGGGCATGAAATGGAACCTAATGGGGAAGAAGCAAGTAGAGAAGCTCTTGTCAATGAGAAATTTGCAACAAAATGGATGAGAGATTTTTTGTCTCAACTTATTAAATTTGTATACAAATTTTGATAACCCACTACAGATGCACCAATTAAATAAAAAAATTTATCAATGCATATGTTTTGGATTTTAGGATATAATTTGATAGTTATTTATTCAATGTCATGCAAAAAGTAAAATTGTGTTTTGTGTAATTTTATAATATTTTTTTAGATGGTGAGTAGATGTCCATTGTCAGAGGTTGTTAATAAGGTACATACATAGGGGTTTATCCAAGCACCATTACTTGTAAGGTATAAAATTGATGGTTGTTTGCATGTTTTTTATATTAAAAAAAATATTTTTTAGCCATAAAATATTCATCCAAATTTGTATTCCCTTCCTCTTTAATCTTGAGTGTGTAAATATAAATTTTTTATATGTACTTATATAGAAATTGAGTTAAATATAAAAAAATAAATATTAATTTGCAATGTTACTCATAGCACTAAATTGCATACCAATCACAAAAAATTTCATTTTTGGAAATTTATCTAGAAACCGTAAGTATTGAATAATTTCTTCTTCTATCTAATATCGCCCAAAATTTCTGTAAATTAAAAAATAATAAATAGAATCCTATATTTTCACTCTGTGTTTAGCTAATTGACATATTTTTCACTTTTTGTTTAGCTAATTGACATATAATCCTATAATAAATAAAAAATCTCCTAAATATATTTCATATGTGGACATAGTAGTAAGGTTTATAACCTTATGATTGTTATCCATATTTCGCCCCCCGGGCAAAATATTGGATTGGCCACGACCCTGTGTGAGAAGAAAGAGACAAAATGGCTATGTTGCATGAATCCGTGTCTTAAATCTATTTGAAAAACTCGGGAATGCTCTAAAATAGAAAGGGAAAAAGTCAAAATTTGAACCCGAGTCAAAGGAAAGCGGGCCGTCGGAGAAAAAAGTGAAAATTTTCCTTTTGGAAAAATGGCACAAAGGAAAAGATTGGAGTGCACCTCCCCAGCCAACTAAAGGCTATCGTGTGCCCCATATCAATAGGGGACCCATTTGTCAAGTTGTTTTCCCACCCTCCTGTAAGGACCCAATACAAACTTCGATAGGGCATATCTTTCAACTCAGGGCTCGAAATATTGTGAATCTGACGCCGTTGAAAAGATCTCAACCTCACCCATGCCACTGAGGTTTGAAACTTTAATTTTTAAGAGGTTAGTTGAAGTAAAATGGAGGAAACATCTTCAGGCCTTCAATGTAGGATCCATCTATCTCAACAACTAGATCGGATTCGATCTATTTTTGTTGTTTCCTCTTCTTTCAAGGCACTGAATCAAGGATTAATGCAGTAAAGATGGATTTGGGGTGGATTTTATTAGAAGCATTAATAGAAGTGGTTTAGCTTCAACCTAATTTTCCCACTTTCCTCTCTCTTTCTTCTCTCTGATCAAATCTATAAATACGGGGACAGGATTCATTGTAAAAGGTTGTTCATTCTTCTTCTCTGCCTCCCCCCTTCTTTTCTTCCCCAGGGTCGAAATAGAGTTTGAATCTCCTCCCCTACTCTGTAAATGGAATTTTTTGCCTCTTGCTCGTGTATGATGCTCTGTGTAAATTTTTGAAGCAATAAAACTCGTTTTTTGTGATGCATTTTTCCATCCTTTACTTGTTTTCATTGCATACTCTTGCCTCTCATCATTCTGGAGTATTATGTGCATGTTTTAGATGTTTCATTTGTAGATCTAGGAGCTGTGTTCGTGGGGATTGAAGTGGTGTTCTATGTGAAATCTATCTCCAATCTGTGGTGCATCTTGTCCACCCTCTCCTCTGCTCACCTCTCCACTTCAGGTAGCTGAGATTGTGACCAGCACTTCCCTTTTCTTGGTGCTATCACCTCGTTAGTGTAGGATTTCCCTCTTTATGCACTTTCTCTCTCCCTATCTCCTTGGCATTGTTAGGATAGGTGTAGTTAGACGTCATTTCTGCATTAGGAGTAGTTTAGCATTAGGATTAAGAAGGAGAAGATGACTTTCTCTGAAGGTCCATCTCAAGTCCACAAGTCCCACAACTTGAGAGATGGTCCCATGTTATGCAATCACACCAAGTGAGTTTGCACTAGAAAAGAATATTTGACGACTCATTTAGGGGTGATGTGATTCTACACTAATAACTACTTTTTAAGTACATGAGGATGATAATTACAGATCTCGAGAGATTTTTGGTTTTACTTTGCATTAATTGGAAGGAATGTTTCAACCCACCAAATCTTAAAGCATTGAAAACCATTATTTAAAATAGTGAAAAGCATGAAGGGAATAATGAAACCATCAATTTCTTGCACTCCATAAAATATATATTGAATCCCTTGAAAGAAAAGAATAAATACCATTATGTCAATAAAGCAAGATATCTTTAAAAAATGAAAAAAATCAAGAAAAATTAAAATTTTAAAAATAGAGATAAAAAGAATAAACACACTCTTGGTTATCTCCAAAATCCATCAACATGTTTGAACTACATATTTTTAATTACGCCGAAGGCATTCCCCTATGGAAAAGGACCTTACGGATGTTTCTACAACTGTGTTAAATTTGACGGTTTGACGGCCGTCTGGATGTTTTCACATTTTTAAAAGTTTATTTTTCCCTGCGTCCCTACTTTAGACAGATAAAGATTAGTGATTTTATTGATCCCCATACCTAAACACCAACTGGGATAATTTAGCTTCTCCGTCACCTCTTTCAAAACCCCGTACAAAACCATGTCCTTTGAGTCATTCTCATTCAACGCCAGCTTCGCCCAGGCATCAGAAAGAAATGGGCTTATAATGGCAACAAGGTTTTTGGTCCCCCAACTGATAAATTTCATCCTAGGGACACTCAAAGAGAGTGACAGATGGGAGATTTTTTTGCAACTAAAGTTTTTTAGAGTCTCTTTTTCCCATCGCCTCTCCACTCTCGACAAAATTTTCATCTTCCAGTCGGCTTTCAAATAATATTAAGCCTGTGCCTGTGCATAGATACACAATACCCATCTCCATGGTGGGTAGGGATTTGATGGCATTGGCCATGTTTAAAATGTGCATAATTAAGGTCCATCTCAGTATGTTTGGATGTGATCAACTAGGCTTGGAGTCCAATATATGATAAGAAGTTAGTGTCTTCCGATTTTATTCTTTTACTGTGGCTATTTGATTTGGTATTTATTTGTTACAGATTGCATACATTTGCATGAGATGTCGATTTAAAGTCTTTGAATTTGGCATCATTTATGCAGATTTGTCAAATGTATTTGAGTCTTTTCTTCCCCAACTTCTATTATATCTGAATCCATCATATCCCTTGAATGGAGAGGTTACTTCTTTGTTGATGTGTGATGCAAATCTTTATGGGCAAAAAGTTAAAGGTATTTGTTATCAGCTACTTGTGTTTTCAATATCCTTTCAATTCTAGTAGTTCAATTCTACACATCATTGGTGCATCATATTTTCTGGTTCAGATCCTTATTGCTCTCTTATAGCAATATCAGATTGTATTGTTGCTCCTGAAATCCTAACAGCCATGTGCTTTAATATTTTCCATTGGTCTTGGTTGTAAAAATGTCTTATGTGATGGGATTCATATATAATTTGAATTATGTACAACTTGTTTTATGCATATGTTTTTCTTTAGAGTACTGTGCAAAATATGCCAAAGCTGATGGTGCAGGAAGTAAAGAAGATGATGGAAGTAGCAGCTATGAATTCAGTGAAGATGAATATTCATCTTCACTGAGTAAATTATTGGAATGAAGGTTCATGAAATGTTTTTCCTAACATATTAAATGACCATCATATTATATTTTTTTCATGTAAAAAAATTATACCATTTTCAATACTAATTCCTTAAACAAAATACAATTTCTATAAAATTATAGAATGACACGTTACCGGTGTTTTTCCATCATATTAATAACTATGGTATACATGAATATTAACTAGTGATTGCACCCAAAGGTGCAATGGACTCACCGATAGGGGAAAAATTGGAATTTCCAAACAAAAATAATTTTTTGCAGTTTTTTGTATGGTGTCAAAAAAGTACACCTGGGTTATGAAAAACTCATGCACGAATGAAATTTTTGGGGACCAAGTTGTGGCTGTAAGTGGATCTCAATCATGAAAAATGCAAGGAATAAAGGACTCAATGTATAGAGGCATGGTAGAATCAGTTGGAAATGAAGAATTTCAAATACAAAACAATAAGCAAATTCTAAACAATCCAGCCTTAAAATCAAATTGAATGCTAGGAACAAGCTCTAACAGATGCAATGTTTGATTCTAGTATCAGTTTTAATTTTGTTAACAACCTTCACATACATACAATAGATATGAATCTGGTTTGGAGACCAAGTTGTGGCTGTAAGTGGATCTCACTCATGAAAATGCAGGGGTAAAGGACTCAATATATAGAGGCATAGTAGAATCAGTTGGAAATGAGGACTTACAAATATGAAATTAAGCAACTTCTAAACAATCTGGCCTTAAATCAATTTCAATGCTAGGAACAATCTCTAACAGATGCAAAGTTTGATTCTAATATTGGTTTTCATTTTATTAACAACCTTCAAAGACATGCAATAGACATGAATCTGGAAGATATACAACCAGTAAGCTGAGAGTAGACAATACATGACTTGAATACCACTAACTATGGAGCCTTCAATCTGATAACTATCTAGGAATTTTGTACATTCTTTACACGATCAACATGTTCTAGCATAGTTTGATTCCCAAGCAAAATCTATTTTTGAATTTAAAAGAATTACATTAAAATTTATTGACCTTGAAGATTCAAACTCCCATACCCATCTCCCTCACTGGCAAGGATTTGATGGCATGTGCTCGAACTGGTTCAGCGTAAAAACGTTGCTTTCTATTTTCCCTATAATTACTGCCATCATGAGAAGTAATGTACCTTAAAGGACACATTCTAGAAGAATCTCATTTCCTCTAGCACTTATATTATCCTCAAAAGGGAATTATCAATACAAGTGAGAGTTTACTATTCATCATCAATTGATTGTGTCATTTTATTGCTAATTTCGGTGAATGAAATATCGTTTTCAGTTACAATGTCTTCTTTTTTAGTTTGAGTATCTATGAATGAGATTACATTTCAGTTATAGTATATCCTTTTATTTTTAGGATTCTAGATTTTGCAAATGAATTATTACTGAAGCTCCACTATGTTATATTTTATTTATTTCTATCTTTCATAAACAAGTTTACATTTCAGCTACAATAATTCCTTTTATGTATTTTAATCGTATGTAACTAGGTTAGCATTTTAGTGAGGTCAAATCTTCTCTTATTGTTGTCAAGTCAAATTTGTTGGGGTAGTTATATAAGACTATGCAAATGCATAATTGAGCTAATCAATTTTTAGTAGATTCAGGCCTACCACAAAAATCTAAGTACTCCAGAAGTTGTAACTGATGGATCTTGTTGTAGATGGAACCAGATAGACCATATGAAGATAATCTGAGATGTTTCAGGTTCCTTAATCAAAATTTTGGAAGGATCTTCATTGCATGGGAGGGGTTGTGGCTATGAAGTAAAAGATATGCATGATGTGTGTATAAAGACAACACTTTTTTGGTTTTCTTACCTTTGATGGTTCTTTTATATAGGCGCGAGTGGGATGATTGAGTTGAAAAAGTATGCTATATAAAGACAATACTTTTCAGCTACTTGGATTTGAATTTTCCTTATTTATTTTAGGGATGAGTTGGATTTTTAAGTTGTAAAGAGATGTTCTTGCTACATGACCTATTGGTGCTTTTTAACCCTATTATGTTATTTATTTGCATGCTTTCACAGTGCTTTTTAGATGGATATGATATTTAGTTGCATGGCTTATATATTTTTTCTTATCTATTATTTAGTTGCATAGGTTTGATGGTTCTTTTTAGCTTTTCACATTTTCTTCAATGTCATTACTCTGACTATGTTTGAGCTTGATATGTTCATTTTTATATTTTCTTAATATTTCAGGTATGTGTAAATGACCATTTTATGCCTGATATTGTTCTTAATTAAACTGCTAACATTTTGCATATGTTGATTCTTGCATTGTTAAACTCTTAAAATTTGAGTTTTGTCTTTTTTTGGTAATGTAAACAGAAACACCTACGGTTGAAATTAAATGTGTCTGCCTTTTAACTTATGAAAATTTGATCATGGATGAAAATAGTTAAATATGAAAATTTATGTTCTTAATTTGAATGTCATTTCATTTTCACACTATTATGTAACATCCTGATGGTCCCCATTAAAGGTTACAAGCATTTAGGCTAGAAGGTTTTTTTGATATGATAATAGGTTGGGTCGTATCACAATTATTTATTAATAGTTGTATGGCATCCAAGACTAACACTAGGATTTTTTAGCACCGGATTTTTTTATCAAACATTTTGCATGCAAGGTACTATTTTTAGGAGAAAATTAGACTTTGGGAGTAGTTGAAATTTCTCTTGATGCAAGTGCTTCATGAATTACAACTCATGGAATGTAGAGGGTCTCAAAAACACAACTTGTAACTGTGTAGTACATGATTTTTCTCTTTGTGTGGGGATCTTGTAGGCCGAACACACAACTATATAGTTTTTAAATTTTTATAATGTTTTCCAACAGTGGACATTCTTCCCTTGCAAGAAATCAAGGTGGCATTAGATTTATTTAGCTAGCTAATTAATATTGACTATATAGGGAGGGAAGGAATAGGTACATTTATTCTTTAAAGATCCTCCAAGTACATCTTTAGGGTGTTGAAATCCTAGGTTTGATAATAGCCCCTAAAGGCACAACTCTTGCCATTGTCAGACCAATTCCTTCATCCGTATCAAGCACATTACCATTTTGAAAAAACAAGTCAAAGCTCTGCGATAATCTAGGAAGGGTAATATAAACCATAAACATTGCTCAAATTCAGTTCTACTTAGAGAGGTGTTCCTTTTATTTGTTTTATGTATGATGTTATGCATTTCTCTCCATCCAAATTCAAACTAGGCTCCTTCGAAAGATCCCTTTCGGTATTTCTATCGTACATTTCACGTAGAATTGCTAGTTCTTATATTCTAGAATATATTTCATGCGCTTCATTAAATTTTGACTTTAATTTATTTAAAGTAACTGGCATTTCCAAAAACAATTGTCGATGGACATTGTTAGAGATTGAAATCTTATAACCAATATTTTGATGGCCATTTTTGAATTAATTTTTTTAAAGGTAATTAATAATTCTTATAGTCAAGATTTTGATGGCCATTATTATAGGCCAACTTCTTACACATTAATCTGAAGCACTTTATATTAGTGTATGATTTGCAACCAATTACATAGTCTTTGGTCAATAAATAAAGGTGTTCATGTGGAGAATAGAGATGATGTTCACTTCTTGATGGGAGAAGTATGAAACATGAGATGCCACTAATCCAAAAATCCACAAATACATCTAACTTGACAAGAAAATTAATAAAATTAAATTTATGTGTGGTAAAAAATGTGTTTAATACACCATCGTGTTCTCTCAAAAGATGATTTTCAGCTTCTTCTCCCTAGACATGGTTGATAAGTATTTCCTACCTTATTATTGGAATTCTTTTATCCCCTTTCTTTATAGTCCTCATGTTTTTTGATGACATTCATTCCACTTTTTTAACAATCATTCATTGAAGATTTATAAAAAAAATTCTCCATTTATACTTCAGAGGTTTCCCCACTGTTTTTGAATGACAAAGGACCTCCATTTTCATCCTCTTTAACTATGATGCTCATATTTCCTAAGTTTTAGTACATTGATTTTTTTTGTAAAGGTTGTGTATATGGAGAACATCATCATGATCCTTTTCCCAAAATAAAATCTTTCTTAGATTTGTATCACCTTGAATTGATACATAGTGACCTCATGTCCTTAACTACTTTATTTTTCTCAGGGGCTAAGTATGTTCACATACATTTATGAAATTTTATGTCAATATTTGGTGTAAATTCTATAATACAAGAGTGAGGTATTTGATCACTTCAAGGATTTCAAGGCATTTTTGGTCATAAAACTCCATTGCCTATTAAGAATCTACACATAGATAATGGGGGAATATGTTAGTAATTCCTTTCATGAATTTTTTTTAGTTCACGTTATTCAAGATCAATACACAGTTCCATACACTCCTCAAAACAATGGACATTTTAGGAGGAAGAATAGTACCTTGAGAGAGATGGCCAATTGCATAATCTAGTCTAATAATATAGATATTAAATTTTAGGATGAGATAGTCTATAATGTAAATTACATTCAAAACTACATGCCTCATAAGAAAGTATAGAGCATGACACAAGAGGAGGCTTGGTGTCATACCAATCCTAATGTTTCCACATCATGAGTTTTTATTAGCAAGGCTCGAGAATTTATTCCTGATGAAAATGTAAATCCATAGAGAAGAAGCATCAACAACCCAATTTTTTTGGATATTGTGAGGATTTGAAGGATTATCACTTCTTTGACCCTATCACTCACACTGTTTTTAAAGGGTATGTCCAATTTGATGAGAATTTCACCACCATTTTTTCTTTAGATATATATTCTCCTTCACTTGCTCTATCTTCTTCACATCTTGATGATTTCACTCTTCTTGATGATGATGTCGATGTTATTGTTTCTTCTCAACGACCTCTACCTTATGTTACATAATTTATGCCCAAGTGGTGGTTTTACTACTTAAAAAGAGGTTGGTCATAAATTAGATCCTTTTGGCACCCCTCATACTCTTTCATAACCATATATGGTTTCTCTTTTTTCTCATGCTATTTTAGAGGATCTACAATAAAATTAGATGTAGAAGGTATACCAAAGTAGAACATAACCATGAAAGAGTACTATTGTTCTTTCAAGAATAATCACACTCCGAATTTTGTTTCTCTTTCTAAAGGAACATATTTAGTCCCTTGTAAGTGGGTTTACATGACCGTATATGTATAAGGTGGTTTTGTCGTCAAGTATAATACCCTTCTTGCAGTAAAGGTTTTTTGTAGGTTTACATAATTTACAATTCTAATACCTTTTCCCATATTGCCATGATGGATTAGCTTCACCTCGTGTTTTCATTAGATGCAAAAAAGGGACAATCAATGCATTAGTTGAATGTTGTATTCACTAAATCATGCACTTTGGGTATTAATTAGTCTCATCTCATATTATTTTTCATATGGGTTTTGAGTGAAGAAAGTACTAACTACCCCATGTTTTTTGGCCATTTTACTTTGCTTTCTCTAGTCACTTCTGAATTTCCATATGTAATTTCCTAGTCAGTTTTTTCATTTTACACTCACCCTATTTTTGAGTGGGGCACCTCAAGTTCCCTGGTCCCCTTTGGGGCACCCTGATCCTATTTGTACTTTGCTCTTATCTTTTGAGCACTTTCTAGACATTTGAGTTTTCTATTTTTTGGTGGTTAGCCATTTTGGGGTTAATTAAAAAATTCGAATAAGAGAACCACATAAATATAAAGTTATGAGACCATAATGAGGGACCAAGCACTAAGCACTAGTAACTCCACCTAAGGTTGTATCCATAAAAGGCTCCATTTGCATCCATTAAACTCCGCCATGAGGGATAAGGTTGGTTCATATGCATAAAACTTCATATGAGGGGAGTTTATTGTATTCCATCCACCACCTACTTACATTTCTATATCTAGTTATCACTCACTACTCAAAAAGTGTGACTTACACATGAGCACCAAGCGCATGATTTTTAGACACACGCCTAGAACTATATTTGGGTCTCAAATGTAGTTTAATGCTTAATTAGTAAGCCCACCATTGTGGCTGCTGAGGTCAGTCTAACCCCTTCATATGCATATTTATTTTTTAGTGTTTTGATTCTTTCTTAGGGTTTTGTATGTGTTTCCTCCATCTCTGATTTGTAACGTTATCCATCAAATTTCAGCGCCATCCATGCAACAAGAAGCGAAGGCAGGAAGTCATTAAACGACACCTTGGAGGAGATATCCTGGTTATTTTAGTAAACTATGGAACCCATATCTCATACCATGGCACCCTAGGCACCCCCATCTATTTATTGGTGCCTTAATCTACTCAGAGAACTCAAATCTACACTTTCTAGAGCTCTTGTGTGGTCATTTCTTCATTTTGTTTATCTGGTCTTCACTACGACACAATGCTGACAAGTATGTGAATAAGATAAGGCCTTTATAACCCTCTTTACTCATTAAGGTTTCACATTTTCACTTGCTTAGTTTCTGGGTTCATTTCCTTTACTTTTTTAGTTGTTATTTAATGTTTTGCATAGAATTATATTTAGCTAGAATAGATCTCTATTTTCCATTTTCATTTAAATCATTTTGGTGAACCCGATTTCTTTCTTGCATTTTCATATTATTATGTTTGTCACCCTTAGTGGTCATTTTGGGTCTTTTCGATATTGTGTGATTTATGTATAGAGCTCCTAAATCAATGGATAATATAACTACATCCATGACTACAATGGATAACCCTTTAGAGCATTCCCACCATGTTCCTCTTTATGAAATAGAAGCATTTTGTAGTGAGAAATCCTATAATGAAGAGACCAATGTTGACCAAGCTCAACTTAACACTATCAATGACTTTAGACAAGATTTGAGTGATAATCCCACTCATCTTCCATATGTCTTACATGTTTTGATTGTTGTTAAGAAAAATTGTGATGCTTCCTCTTCAGCCCACATGGCCTCCATACTACATACTTATATTTCAATTCCCATTCCTACAATTACCACTCCCGTAATTCAACCTAGCACCCCTAATATGGAGCTTGGATATTATTTGAATAATCCTAATTTAAAATTTTTATATTAGGATTTACAAACCTTAATTCACCAGCTCCATCTTACTACTTCTCGTGCATCACCATATCTAGACTCTACTTCATTTCTTCATACTCCTTTTTCACCTACTATATCTGCTTATTAATTTCCAACTTATTTCATCTCTCCCAAATTACCCATCTTTAAAGACTATGGTGACCCACAAGAACATCTCCGCAGTTTTCATGTCACATGCTTGGACTATGTGGATGACCATATAATACTAGCTAAGCTTTTTCCTCACAGTTAACAAGATTATGCAATGTGGTGGATCTACAACCTACCTATTCATTTGGTGACATCATTAAAAAATTTGGTTAATTCCTTTCTCACTCACTTCTCCATTAACATAGGCTCTAATATCTCTAATGCTCAACTCGCATAACTCAAATAGGGATCTAATAGATACTTAGTGGATTATGTCTTGCGTTACAAAAAAATAGAGATAAGATGTCAAAAGTGCTTGTAGATGCTAAGCTTCACGAATTATTCATTCAAAGTCTCTTACCACCTCTCTAACATAGTGTTATCTTTATGCCTCTCCTTCCTTTGATCAACATTTTCATACTCGTAAAATTTGTGAAACCAGACTCTTAGCTATAGGCAAGTTAAAATAACAAGAGCAAGAATTGTCCTCTACACGTTTTCAAAATAAGTCAACATTTAAATCATCTACAACTAAACCAATAGACACAAAAGTTACCATCACCATAGTCTTTACTGCTAAGGAGATTGAATCATAGCTACATGGACGTATATTCACTAATTTTAGTGTACCTCCACATATTTTACTACCATAACTCGTTGATAGTAACATTATTACATTGCCTTCTCTACTACAAAAAGATCCACATCGATAAAAATGATGTAGTTTAGATTAAAATCCCATTATTACTGTCATTAGTGTGTCAGACATTCCATCAATCGTTGCTTCTGACTTCACTCTCTTATTTAGGGTTTGATCAATAGTGGTGTAATTAAGCTTTCAAAATCTACATTTCTCCACGTGTCAATGAAAATCATAAGCTCAAAAATATTAACTCTTCTCTACCCCAACACGACACAAAAGTGACTAAATCATTGGATAATCATGTATATCACACAGTACTTACATCTAGGGCTCTTGAATTCCTTTTTGCGGATCCCTATACTTTACCACCATTCATCTCTTTCTCCAACCTCAATTATTATGAAAATTTCACATCTAACTAATTACATATAAATGGATCTATTGGTTTGGTTTCCTTCAACAATACTAAGGTTGACCAATCTTGGACCATTAGGTGCATGTTCTATCTCACTTCTCACTATTACTGGTTCTCCTATTACACAAATTTTTTATCCAATGAATAATTCATACGGTGTAGTCGAATTACACGTTACAGTTAGCAATCTCACTTTTCTTGTATGTTTCCTTGTTAGAAAAGTAGTTGACAGTTGCGAAAAAAATTTAGGACTCAATTGGATTTTTATGTCCCAATTTATCATCTTTATGAATCATTTACGAATCAAATTTATTCACAACAATCAGGTCGTTTCAATCGACGGTGTACCTCCTTCTACTCCATGGTTGTCATCTCCTTGTGCATCGGTTCATGGATCTCCTACATCATTTAGCACATCACAATATATGTTACTAAAATCACAATCTACTTCTAGTTCACTTATTCACACATTATCTATGTGACCTCACCGATCTTCTACTCCTATAATTAGGTATAGGTCCATTCCTAGGAAAATTACAACATCTCTCGGCGTAATTCTCGACTCAGTTTATTCCACAAGGGTGTCTATCACCTCCACACTTAGCTTCACATAGATCTCTATCACCTACACATTTTGTCACGCCATAACATTCATCATATATTCATCCATCTCATGGACATAGACTTCACTCACCAGCGTAACGTCTATCTACTATACCACCACTACTAGAGCATAGTTATTAGGATTTCACCACAACAACCATCAGATGGAGTACCTTTGTCCTTCACTTTAATTATATAGTTCATTCGATCAAATGCACTTGGGGGAGGGGGGGGGAATAACATTCACACACACCCCTTTTCATCCTAGCATGAACACGTCCTCTCATCTTCACATTATCAGATGCATACTCATCATAGGTATTGTCATTACCCAATGACACACTCTTGTGCTTTTGTTGACACTTGAATGTTGAGGGAATAATACACATGAACCCCACACACCATATACTAAGAATTATACATAGGATCTCTTTACACATTATATAGTACATCTTGCATCTTGCACACTACATATTTGAGGTACTCTTCATCATTTGTATTTTAATATTTTTCTCATCTACCTATCATACATATCCACAAATCATACCTAATGTATATCACACATTCATATTGTCTACATCCTTTGCATTACATACTACATAAGCATGCACTTCACATTATCAGGCTATATACACATTTTTCATTACATCCAATACATCACATATTACACATTCTAGACATGACATGGTCGTCTCTTATCATAACACATTCTACATCTACTTTCATGTGTTGCACTCACTACCCTATGATTCACTCTAGTTACCTCGGTCCCAATACTCGAATGTCAAGGGTTTACAAATCAAATGGACTTCATCACATTTATGCATTTATAATTCAACCTTTTATCATATGGACACCCATAGGTTAGTGGCATACGTTATAGGCTAAATAGTCACCTACTCTATTACCTTGTATTGGTATATGATTTAGGCTACATCACCACTCACTCTATTCATCTTGTAGTGATATGCACTTTAGGATAAATCATCACACTTTTTATCATCTTGTCATGATATATGCATAGGCTATAGGTTCACACACACACTCATCTTTAGATCGCATATCATTAGAACACATACACATTCACCACCAGTGCATTGCACACAACTCACACTTCAAACCATTTCCCCAACGACGCACTCTCGTTTTTGGTTCGTTCTTGACTGATGTTCAAGTAAACAAAATGAACCTCATTGTATACACATCCATCCAATCGGGGGGCACACAACTCTTATCGCCTATATTGTATTCCATTCCAACCATCCACAACATGTTTAATATCTTTTTTGTTATACTCTTCCTTGCATTTTCTAGTCCAGGTTCACTTCTTACACATGTTACACAGGTCTCTTACATGTCATTTTCTTTACCATACACACATGTGTGTTCACATCCCTCTCTATTTGTGATATTAGATATAGGGATTCTACATGTAACATAGATGCATGGATACTAAAAGTCCCACATCAGTTACTGGGGGCATCCAATTTTTTCTACTACAGGTGCTATTGTTTCATTGTGTAAGTAGTACTTTACATTATTTGGTTATAAAAGCTCTTGACAATGGGTTATCTTTGTAACATGATAATTGATTCTTCATGTGTAGCATTTATGTGCAGGATTACTTACTACCATGGCTATCTATCAGTTTACTTGTTCTTCCTTGTTATTGTTTGTTATTGTATGCAGGCCTTGCACTTTCTTTGGTGTGCACTCTTGTTTATTTGTATGTGGCCATTATGGCCTTGAGTGTCAAGTGTGACATTGTGAGTGGTGTCCCATGTTTGTAACCCACTTTTCATGTCTTGTGATTATCTTCTTGAGTGTTTACATTATCATTTTGCTTACTTTATTTTACATTGTTTGTGAATTTTACACTTGTCTTATACATGCATGATTTTTTGTACTAACACTTTTTTCTAGCCACTTATTTGTGTTTGCCTTGGTTTCTACCAAACGAATACCCTTCCCAGTGCAAGGAATAATTTATGTGGTTTCATCTCCTATTCTGTGCCACATCCTCCTATCCATGACGTCACATGCTCCCCTAAAGAGAGGGGCATCATTTGGGGTTTATACACTACATAGCGCACTACATCGGTACAGTTCAGTTTAGCAGTATTTTTCCATAACATAGTGGGTTATGTAGCGAGTGAGTTCATACCAGTCTATGGAACCCCAATACATACATGATTCTTTTGGATAAGGTGTCCTTAGCACACGCGATATCAGTTACATGTTAGGGGATAAAACATACCTTGTTCTCTACACTATCATGGCATTCGGATCACCAAAAAACCAAAACATTATAGAGATCTCTTAGTATTTCTCAAGGAAGCAATTATAAGTTGGAGGAAAATCAAGTGTTCCTCCCAACATTTCTTCAACCATAGTGGCATGAGATCATGTAAAAAACTCACACTTCATCAACAATTAAAGGCTATTCTTTCTCACTTCCCTTTTCTCGACATATATTAATGCACATGTTCCTTTTTCATTTTTTGTACTGTCATTATAGTATTTTTACTATATACATGTGTTTTTACACACATTTTTTACACATATACATTTGTATCTGTCTACTTGATTGTCTTCTCCTTTACAGGTCCATCCGTATGGATAGCAAGTAGTAAAAAATACAACAACAATGACGTCAACAATAACACCACACACAACATACTAATATGTAATTACATCACACACATTGGCATCTATGCATGAGTTTCCACCCTAGGTTCACTCTCATCACTTTTTGTAATTTTACATATTTAGTCTCCATGCTTCATCTTTTTGTCGTTCCACAATTTTTCTAGTCCCTCGACACCTTTTCCACATCACTCTACATGAATATCAAAAACAGATGTCTATCTACTTTATGTTACCAAGTGTTCCTCTCACCAACATAAAGTTGGGGAAAATGTAGTCACTAAATCACACACTTTGGGTATTATTTATCCCTTGTTTTATACTACTATTCATAAGGTATTTGAGTAAAGAAAGTACTAATTAACCCATGTCCGTTGGCCTTTTAACTTTTCTTTTTGTCCTCACTTTCAACCTTCCACATGTACTTTCCCAATATGTTTTGTCATTTTTCACTCAACCTATTTCTTACTGGGGTGCCCAACTAGGACTACGGCACCCAAGGTGCCTTGGGGCACCCTGATCCTCTTTGCACTTTTTTTTATCTTTTGGGTACTTTCTAGACATTTGAGTTTTCTATCTTTTTGGTGGTTGGCCTTTTCAAGGTTGATTACAAAAATTAGAAAAAGAGAACCATATAAATATAAAGTTATGAGACCATGATGAGGGACCAAGAACTAAGCGCTAGTATCTCCACCTAAGGTTGCATTAATAAAATGATCCATTTGCATCTATTAAGCTCCATCACAAGGGAAAAGGCTGGTTTATGTACATCACACTTCACAGGGTGGGAGTTTATTCTATTACACCCATCATCTACTTACATTTCTACATCTATTTATTACTTGTTACTCACAATGTGTGACTGACACAAGATCACCTAGGGCATAATTTTCACACAAACACATGTAGAACTAAATTTGGGTATAAAATGTAGTGAAGTCAACCATTGTGGCTGATGAGGTCAGTCTGACCCCTCCATATGCATCTTTCCTTTTTAGGGTTTTGATTGTTTTCTTGGGGTTTTACAGGTGTTTTCTCCATCTCTAATTTGCAATCACATCCACCAAAGTTTAGCAACATCCACGTGATAGGAAGTGAAGACAGGAAACCACTTAACGACACCTCATAAGAGGTTCCCTAGTCATTTAGGAAGACTAGGGTGCCCAAATCTTAGACAAGGGCTCCTCAGTCACCCCCATATCTTTCCAAGTGCCCCAGTCGACTAAGACATCTCAAATCTACACTTTTTGGAGCTCATGTGTGGTCATTTCTTCATTCTATTTATTTTTTCTTCACTACAACACAGTCCTGACAAGTCTATGAATCAGCTAAGGATTTTCTAACCCTCTTTACTCATTAGGGTTTCACATTTTCACTTTCTTATATACTTAGATCATTTCCTTTACTTATTTAGCTATTATTTATTACTTTTCATAACATTAGATTAAGCTAGAATAAATCTCTATTTTCTATTTTAGTTTAATAAGATGTGAATACTACATTTATTTATAATGAACTTTATGAGGATATATATATATATATATATATATATATATATTATCCACATGAGTTTGTAGAGGATTCTTCACTTATTTACATGATTTATCATTCTCATTATGGTTTTGAACTTGAGCTCCCGAAATCAGTATGAGAAGATGTATAATTCATTTCTTTCCTATCATTTCACTCATTTCCATTCTAACCCTATAATATACATTTACAAACATGCGAAGAAATTTTAATAATATTTCTCTATATTGATGATTTTATCCTCACAGGAAACTCTCCTTCCATGACCTAGGATGTAAAACATTGCTTTATGGAGTAAGATAATATGATAGACTTTGGACTTCTACATTAATTTCTTGAGCTACAAATCACTCAGTCATATGAAAAGATATCTATTTTATAGAAGAAGTGTGACTAAGACCCACTTCACTATTTTGACATGGGTTATTTCGATCCTTCCCCTACACCATTTCAATTAGGAGCCACGCTGACATCCACATGCACTACACCTAGTTTTTTTTATACTTTATGTAAGTAGTTAGTTGGAAATTTTATGTATCTCATGCATAGTCATCCTCATATTCCTTTTACAGTTAGCCTTATCTCCAATTTCTAAGAAGATCCATGAGAGGTTCATTGGTAGGATTACAAAACTGGGTAAGTGCGTGGAGATATGGGGCCAAAAGGCAGTCTTAAGTGGATGTTGTTTTGTAAAAGGTGTCTTCTTCCAATATCACCTCCTCTCTTCCCAATTTGTTTTTGTTTCAAATTTATTATTTTCTTTATATAATTTTAATATTTTTTATAGAATTTTCCTCTTCTAACAAGATGTCCCACTTCATATAGAATTTTTTTCTCTTTTTAGTTTTATATTTCAACAATATTTATTTAATATTAATATCACCAAATACATGTATTCGAGTGATAGAAGAGACAAATCACTATATTAAATAAATATTTATATTGTCTTTAGGAGTTCCTCTTAACTCTTATGATCTATGTAGTTGAAGTGTAGCATTGCCCATGATTTAAATGTTATTTGAGTTATTGAATATATCAGGTGAACTCATATTTTTTTATATAACTAAATAAAATACATTAAAGGTAATAACCATTTATTTATTTTGATTAAAAAGGTCACGTGTTGCTCAATTTGTCATTTATGAAGGGTCAAGTTTAATCTAGTGTGTCCAATTAAAATATAAGGAGACACTCAAATTTAATCATTGAAAGTTCTAATCCTTCATAAAGAGATGCTAAAAAATAACAAATCATATGTCGATATTGTTCATTAATGTACTCTATCTAAAAATAGTCATGTAGCTTTCTCAAAGCCTTTTCATATTTTTTCTCATTTAAATGCAACTATGTTACTAACTGACAACATTCACATATATATCTTGTATTTTAGTAACATCAATTCCCTTAAACAATAGACAAAATAAATCAATGTAGAAGGGTGAGACATCCTCTCTAGCACTTGTCCTTAAATATTTATAATAGAAATAACATAATCTTTATAGTCATATAAAGGGTCAAGGATCCCTTCTATTCTTATTATAAATATAGAAAGCATAAAGAAAATAACCATTAATCAAATATTCCAAAAGAAGGCAATGAGCGAGGCATGACATGGAACCTAGTGGGGAAGACACAAGTGGAGAAGATCTTGTGAGTAAAAAAAGTGCAACATAATTGATGAGTGATTTGTTGCATCAACTTATTAAACTTGTGCATCAATTTATATAGCCCACCAAGGACATGTCGAAAAAATAATATTTTTATGAATATATATGTTTATGAATTTTAGGGTATAATTTCATAGTTTTTCTATTCAATGTTACACAAAACTTAATATTTTATTTTGTGTAAATTTACAATATGTTGTGCAATCATCTCATATGAATACAAATTACATGATAAACAACATTACAAAGAATATATAAATGTAAGTGTTGAAGTGAAATCCCTTTATCATATAACGGGATGTTGAGAAAATATAGTGTGAACACAAATAATAAAATATCTAATTATATGAGATTTGATACACAAGTTAGTATTAAGATTGAAATATTAAAGGAATTTGGATGTTGGAAAAACCGACCTAAAATTTTATTCAGAGAAGTTAGTTGTTAGAAAAACTAACGTATTTTTAGATTGAAATGTTACACAACCATTCCTATATAATTGCAAGATTTTTATTAATAAAATATTGAAGATGATTTACTGAATTCGTGCTTCTGCACATTTGAGATTCGGATCTTTCACTACATATGAATTAATTCCTATTACTATAATCTTATTCAGAGAGTTATAACCCATTTATAGAATAATAATTTCTCGTCCATTAGATCTTTTAAATAATTGGAATTGTAACGCCCAAATTTTACACACAAAAACAACATTAAAAATACTATAATAATTTTTTTTTACTTAAATTGTAGTACACATGACACTACAGGAGATCACTTAGGACTACTCAAAACACATGATATGTTGGAAAAAACATTAACCCACATAGACAACATGAAATCACGTGATGCACATCAAGGCCACTTCCTTTTCGAATGGCAAGCCATAACATAATGATTCACAACATAATGATTCAAATATAGAATAAATGTATAGTTAGGACCTTCCCATGACACGATATTTTTAGAATTACACTTTCAGTGATGTTTCAATCTTTAACATAAGTCCTAGAAAGGCTCATAACATGAGAATCATACATTTCTTTTCATTTTTTTCCTAGATTTCCTTTATATTGTTTAACATTTAACTTACAATGTATCTCATTTAACAAGAATCATTGACATTATTTCAATTACTTGTTTAATTCATTCATTGTTAATAGGGTATTTATTTACACACAAGGCTATTTACATACACACAAAGCGACTGGGTCTTGTTCCTAGGACTTGCTCCTAAGGGCATGCATCTTGATCTTATTTCATACATATCTTATGCAACGGAACATATGTGAGTCCAAAGGAAGGAAGGTTAGCATCTTTGTCTCAAGTATTTAGGGTCAAGTTTTTTTCATTCATCTATAAATTGATAATTCAGTAAGTACATAATAAGTATGATAGGTGTTGTCCACTCAAAATTCCCCCTGCTCTTGAGAAGTGAATTTAAAAACAAAATCGAGTTTAAGTGTCTTTTCTGTCGAGCTGGTAGTGTGAAAAAGCCGTGAAATTGAAAAATTCCATAGCTTTGGGTCATTTTGTATGTTTTTCAGGCCCGTCGGACATTTTTGTCCCGCATGTCCCAAGTTTCGAAGTTTGTTCTGTTCCCTGATCGGCCGATTTCCCCGAAGTTGTCCCAATTCCGAGCCCGTCGGAACTTTTCGTCCCAAGTGTCCCAAACTTTTCGTGCGAGTTGTTCAATTTTCGGCTGAAATACCTGAACCGCGTACTTCACACTTTTAGGTCCCCAATGTCCCAAGTCAAATTGTGCAAGTTGTTTCATTTTTGGCCGATTCTCCCGAACCGCGTACTTCACGCGTTTTCGTCCCGAATGTCCCAAACTTATCCGGACCTATTGTAACATTTTCACCCGAACCGGCCGAGTCGCGTACTTTGGAACTTTTTATCCCAAATGTCCCAAAGTCAAAAAGTGCAAGTTGATCCATTTTCGGCCGAAACACCCGAACTGCGTACTTCACGCGTTTTCGTCCCAATTTTCCCAAAAGTCATTTGTGCGTCTTCTCCTTGCTTCGCCCGAATCGGCCGAGCCGCGTGTTTCGCGCATTCACGTCTCACATGTCCCAAGTGAACCAAATGCCAATTCCTACTTAGTTTTTCCCCGCTCTATCCGAATATGTTATTTTTCAAACTGATAGATATGAATTTAATGCGCATTGATCACCTTTCTCTCTCCTCAACGGCTATATAACGGGCAGACCCCCTTTTGCATTTCTCACACTGCTTCCTTGCGAATAAGGTTTCTTGAACCCTGATGCCAAGGATAATTCCCTGCATCGTGTATCCCTTTTCTCTGTACATTCCTCCCCAGAAAGTGGAAGATGCCAGACCCCTGCAGGATGCTTTGGGAGAACTGAAGAACACCTGGCAGAAGGGTGAAGCTTTCAAGACATTGGTTGTCTCAGCTTTCAAAGATATATACTGTCATCTTCAGGATGAAACTTCTGGTGCGCCCCTTTCCTTGCAAGAGATCAAAGCTCAGTTCAGAGCTTTTGTACAAGATAATTTATTCAAGGAAAGATCCATCTCCCAAAGAAAAAAATGAAGGGAGATTTGCTCTCTTCAATCTGCCAATGAAGAAGAAAATAAAGATTATCATACTCATGTCGAGTTTGATAAAGAGATGCAGAAGTGTCTTGGATTTTGGACTCAGTCTACGGCCAACACGGCAGTCCCTCATGGTAGAGACATAGCTGAGGTGTTAAAGAAATTCAGGCAGCGGATTCTGAAGTCAGTGGGGTCCCTCTCAGTGACTAGTCACCTGTCTTCTTCCCCATTCTTTTCTCTTCTTCCCTTTCTTTTTCCATTTTCTTTGTAATAAGTTAAGGTACTGCGATTGGCGGTTCTTAACTATTCTTTAGTTAAAAGAAACGGTTACGAAGAGTAACTGAATTGTAGGCTATATAATGGCCTTCTATACACCATTCTAGGAAGGAAGGAAGAACTTGGCATATTTTCTGAAAGTGTGAATAGATCGAAAAG
This sequence comes from Taxus chinensis, assembly GCA_019776745.2. NCBI lineage: Eukaryota > Viridiplantae > Streptophyta > Pinopsida > Cupressales > Taxaceae > Taxus > Taxus chinensis. Next base: position 92,498,307 of record CM034156.1, read on the forward strand.
AAATCAATACAAAAGGACTTTCTATTCTTTGTCTATCCAATCTCTGTTATCCCTAAGCTTTCTTTTAAATGTTGTGAAGATCATTTTGTCTCTAGTTTGTTAGTCTCTTTGATTGCATACTTTTCCAAATTTTGCAAGCACAGGCGATCTTGTATAACCAAGAAGGAACTTTGTGTCCTTGATTAATGAATTTGAAGGGTGTTATTTACAGAACTTTGTGTATTTAAGTTTCATCTTATTCATACGATGCAAATGATCTTGTTTCAATTCACTGTAACTTCGTTATACATAATGAATTACTCTGATTCATCTATAATTCTGCATGTTGCCTTTCTACTCGTTCTCGTCTTCTCATTCCTCTGTCCTTTTGTACTTGAACATCCTCATTGAAAACACTTTCATAATATCCAAGTTTAACCAGAAAAATAATGTTTTGTACATTTGTAAATAAGTTTGTTTTTGAATAAGGGAACCTCTCCCATTAAAGAGGAGGGACTTCTTGTCCCTTGACTGTTGCTCTTCTTAAAAGTCCTATTTGACGACCAACAGTTTTTGGAGACTCCACTGGGGAAAATCGCATTCCAATTCTGCAATTTTTTATCATCCTTTGATCTGGCGACTCCACGTTTCACTCGAGGGAGAAGGGCCCTTGGTATCGAAGATTCTTAGTTTCAGCTTTTGGAGCAGCAGGGTTTTCCATTCCCTTCAACAAATAGAAGGACTCGTTCGATAAGCATTCCACCTGTTTAAGACAGAATTCCCTACGGGTGGTTTTTCTTCAGAGCCAGCTAGCCCTAACCTTCAAGCTTCGATTCTTGCTGGTGTTGCAGTCCCTCTCCAAGCCAGTTTTTCCAAGAATGGCAACACCATTACCATGGGGTCATCGTGTCGGGCCCCTGGCCCTTACTCAGCCTTTGCATGAGTTACCCAGAGGTAACCAGAAGAACTTCCCTAAATTCAAAGGCGATGGAAAAGTGCATCCTGATGAACACATCGCAGCCTTCATTGTTGCATGTGGAGTTCTGGGAGTCGAACATGAAGACATCTCCGTAAGGTTGTTCGTTGAGATGTTACAAGATAATGCTGTTGATTGGTTCTACCACCTTCCGGCTGGCGCTTATCACTGACTAGGACACAATGAGAACTCAGTTCGAAAACCGTTTCAAGCCGGCAGAAGATGTACATGCCTTACTAGCCCAAATATCTCAGATAAAGAAAGATTCACAAGAGCCCCATGAGAGAATTTGTGGCACGATTCAACAAATTGATCAATAAAATTCCGCAGCTTACCTGACTTGTTGATCAAATTCAAAAATGTTTCTTCCTAAATGCTCAATCACCCAAAGTTAGTTATGCACTATGGAGGGCTAATCTCGCAACATTGGTCGAGGATCAAACCCTCGCTGTTAGTATCGAGGAGTGACTTGATCATGTCAGAGAAGTTGAGAAGAGACCCTTCCAAATCTAAGTTTTCTACTTCTTCCTCTTCCACCCCTGGACCTAATACTGATCCATTAGTTCAGAAACTTGCGAATGATCTTATTGCTATAAAGAAACAATTGGCTCAGCACGCTCCTTATGCAGACGTTCCAAGGAGAAATTTTCAGCCCAGAATTCGTTTTCCTGCTTCTCAAACAAGATTAGCACTTGAAGGACCTCCTGTTAAAGTCCCTTTCAATGCGACCTGCGAGGTGGAAGAACCAGATGATGATGAAGATGACGAAGCTTGCGAGGAGTTTACGGGAGAATTTGATGACAAAGTAGATGAACTTGAGGGATCTCAAGTAAATTTCTTCACCACTGAGGGCATTGATGATGGAGATGACTATGATGAAGTAGTATCTGACATGAATAGCGATTCATTTGCTATCATGACTTGAGAATAGACAAATCAGAGGGAGAAAGTAATGCAGCCCATTAAGAAATCTAAGGAGCAGTCGACAACTATTCCCGTGATTGCAAAAAGAGGATCTTCTATCCCTACTTCGTCTACACCAAAGGTGAGTCCTATCAATCCTGCTACTAAAGTTGCTTCTTCTTTTTCTTCTAAAGTTGATAGGCCTAGAGGTCTCAAATGATGATGGGCCCGTCCACTTCTGGATCCTTCGATATTGTTGATCACCTGAAAAAGACCAAGGTCCAAATCTCAGAAGCTAAGTATTATCAAACCCATCCCAAAGCTTTTGCTAAAATGATCCACTTTGTCAATTCCCACTCTAAGGACCACCTTTAAAGGCCTTTTGCCCACTCCTCCTTCTACACCACAGCCTAGTCTGGTAGCCGCTGTCACCTCGCTTAATGACAAAATCAAGCCCTTTTTATGTAACACTTCTTATAGATGGTCATAGGCTCAGTAATTGTGTCATAGATTCTGGAGCCTCAGATAATGTGATGCCTGCTAAAGTAGCTCATGCTTTAGGCCTAACTCTCACACACACTTATGGATCTTGTTACTCTATGGTGAGTAAGGAAGTGCCCCTGGTCGGGAGAATTAAAGATGCACAAGTAGCTTTTGCTGCCTTTGCCCGAGAAGAAAGTGTTTGGCTACCATCTTAGTGGTAGATATTCCTCCTTCATACGGGATGTTGTTAAGTAGGAACTTTTGTAAGGACATAGGTGGAGAAATCCAAATGGATTGGTCACATTCACTCATACCTGTCAATGGACACATGAAGAAATTGCTGCCTGAGAAACAGTCTGAGTATATTGTGTAGAAAACGGATGATCCTAAAGCACAAATAATATATGAGGATATGGGGCATGGTAACTACATGATTATGTCCCATGATGAAATCCGACCCCCCAAAGTGTCTCCCAAAGATCCTAACATGGGATTTGGATTTTAGAGTTTGATGGAAGTTGTTCCTCAGCTGGTTCTGGAGCCAGTGTCCTGCTGATGTCACCTGAAGGAAGCCTACACCCCTTTTCATTTAAGTTGCAGTTCGAGAATACTATTAACACAACAAAGTACGAGGCTCTCATTCTCGGATTGCAAGTGGCCAAAGAATAAGGTGTAAAGAATCTTCTGGCTCGTGGTGATGCAGAGTTGATTGTAAAGTAGGTCAGAAACCTTTTTCAAGTAAAAAATGGAAGACTGAAACATTACCGGGAATCAGGTTTGGGATTCCATTGAATTCCTTGATGCTTTCTCTATCGAAGCAGTACCTAGGGAAAAGAACAGCAGGGCTGATTCACTAGCTGTCTCAGGGTCACTACTGATTCCTCATCTTGATTTCTCTCAAGAAAAGTTCACCATTGAGATGATCCATCGACCCAGTGTACCTGATAATACCAATAACTGGCAGGTTTTCAATGATGATCAACATTTGATTTCCTTCCTGGAACTCAAGGGTAATTTCAAACAAACTGTATTTTGAGGGAAGTGACAACCTACCTCGTGAGAGTGTGCCCTTTGAAAAAGTAGTCGCCCAAGGGGAAGAAACAGATCAGGAAGGGTGCATTAAACTCAAGGGGAATAAGATTCCTAAAGGATTGGTAAGCTTAGAGGAACTATTTGATAAACATGACAGGTATGTGAAGTCTAGGGCTTCTACTGGACCTTAACAATCAGCTGAGCATGAAAAAATCAATATTGGGGAGTTCTACTGATCCTAGGCTAGTGAATATTGGAAAATGTTGCACAACAGATGAAAGAAGAAAAGCAATTGATCTTCTAAGGAGGTATAAGGATGTTCTTGCTTATTCTTATAAGGATCTAAAAGCCTTCAAGCCAAAAGATATGCAACATTCTATTCCTCTCAAACCAGGAATTAAACCTTTTAAGCAGAAACAGAGGTAGTATAATCCCAAAATAGCTGATGCCATCTTTCAGGAAATTCAGAAGTTGTTGAAGCCTAAAATCATTTTTCCCATTCACTATTCAACATGGATTGCAAATATTGTTCTGTGTTAGGAAGAAAAATGGTGAGATCCGCATCTGTGTAGATTTCAGGAATCTGAATCAGGCTTCCTTGAAGGATAATTACCCTTTACCCATGATGGACCAGGTCTTGCAAGCAGTAACAGGATCTGAAATGTTATCCATGCTCGATGGATTTTCGGGATACAATCAGGTAGAGGTTGATACTACAGATCAACACAAGACAGCTTTCACTACTCCTTGGGGTACCTTTGCTTACAAGAGGATGCCTTTTGGGCTCATTAATGCTGGCGCCACTTTTCAAAGAGCTGTGGATATGGATTTTGAAAGTTTGAAAGGGAAGTGTATTGTCATATACCTTGATGACTTGACTGTGTTTTCTAAAACAAGGGCAGATCATTTCGACCACCTGGAAAAAGTTCTGCTGAGATGTAGAGAGCATGGGATCTCTCTGAACCCTAAAAAATCTATCTTTTGTGTCACAGAGGGAAAGTTATTAGGGCACATCGTTTCCAAAGATGGTATTAAGATTGATCCTAAACAAGTACAAGCTATCCAGCAAATTCCTCTCCCAACAAGTAAAAAGGGCGTGCACTCTTTCTTTGGTAAGATCAATTTTTTTAAGAAGGTTCATCCCTAATTTTGCAGAGTTAACTTTGAATATTTCTCAGATGATGAAAGGGAAACAAACGTTTGGTTGGTCTTCTGAAGGAATAGAATCCTTTGAAGGTATTAAAAAGGCTATTGCTAAGACTCTTGTTTTAGCTCTGTCCTGATTTCAGCAAAGATTTTATTATCTATTGTTATGCCATAGATAATACCTTAGTTGTTGTTTTGACTCAAGAGGACTCTAACGAGCATGAGCTCCTAATTGCGTTCATGAGCTATATTATGAAAGATCACGATTTGAAATACACCATGATGGAGAAACATGCTTTTGCAGGTGGTTAAAGCTGTCAAGCAGTTTCGCTTTTACATCCTCAACTCTCATTCCATGGTATTGGTACCAGATACAACTGTCAAGTCGATTCTCACACAACAAGAATTTGGACCCCAAGAGAGGGAACTGGGTTGCTAAGGTCCAAGAGTTATGACATTGACATCAAACCGACCAAGTTGGTTCGTGGAAAAGGCCTTTGTGAGCTCATTGCTGAAGGAGCCAAACATGAGTTGCTGGAGGAGAAAGTTGACCTTCCTACCATTATGTTCCTTAGCTCAGTTGATGAATGATATGCTGACATCACCCATTTTCTCACCTATGGGGAATGCCCCTCTCATTTAACTGCCAAAGAAAAGAGGACTATTAAATTGAGCTCAGTGCAATATGTATTGTGGGAAAACGCCTTGTTCAAGTGTGGGTTAGATGGGATATTTTTGAAGTGTGTGGACAAGGAACAACAGAGAAAGTTGCTCTCAGCTTTTCATGATCAGGCATGTGGAGGGCACTATTCATCAACGGTTACAGCTCATAAGATACTCCGTGGAGGATATTACTGGCCTTCCTTGTTTAAAGATGCATCCAAGTGGGTTGATAAATGTGAAGCTTGTCAGACCTTCGTGGGAAGACCCAAGCTGGCCTCTTTGCCTCTTAAGCCAGTTGTAATTGAAGAACCTTTTCAGCAGTGGGGTTTGGACTTCATTGGAACACTTAATCTTGCTTCTAGTGATGGTCACACTCATGTGCTAACTGCCACTGACTATTTCACCAAATGGGTGGAAGCTATTCCAGTCAAGAGTACTACTTTTGAAGTGGTGTGCAGCTTCATTAAAGAGAACATCTTGGTAAGGTATGGTGTACCTAATAAGATTGTAACAGATAATGCTTCGAATTTCTCTTCAACTGAGATAATGGATTTCTATTACGGGTATGGCATCTCCCTGGCTCATTCTTCAGATTATTACCCCCAGGGAAATGGGCAAGCAGAATCCACTAACAAAAATCTGGTGACTATTATAAGGAAGTTAGTAAATGAGTCTCAACGAAACTGGCATAAGAAGCTCTACGATGCTCTTTGGGCAGACAGGATTACACCAAAGAGAGCTATTGGAATGTCTCCTTTTCAAGTGGTATATGGAGTAGAAGCTCAATTGCCAGTAACAGTGGAACTGCCAGCCTTGCACCTAATGAAGGCCATTGAAGATACTAGTTTCAGAGATGCTTTGGACAAGAGAATTATGTACCTTCACAAACTGAATGAGGACAGATTGGTGGTTACTGATAGGATATCTGTTCACCAGCAGAAGTTAAAGGTCGTGTTTGATAAGAAAGCCAGGTTCAGAGATTTCCAAGTTGGAGACACTGTGTTGTTATGGGATAAAAGACATGAACCTCGTGACAGCCATGGAAAGTTTGATTCCCTTTGGCTCGAACCTTTCAAGATCAGACACTTTGCTGGTAAGAATTCTTTCTACCTTGATTACATGGATGGTTCTCCTCTCCCACTTCCTTATAGTGGGCAGTATCTCAAGTTGTTCAAGTCATAGGTGACTAGGGAGTCTCTTGTATATTCTGTACAGCGTTTTGTTTTTCTCCTTTTCGGTTTTGGTGTGTTGCCCTTTGTATTGGTTTTCTTGTTGCCTCCGTTGCCCAATGGATAAGGTACTGGTCTGCTTCCCCTGAGTTTGTCTAAGTTCTTGCCTTGTCTCATTCCTTGAATTCATGCCAAGTCATCCCCAGAAGGAGCCAGCTGTTGTCCACTCAAAATTCCCCCTGCTCTTGAGAAGTGAATTTAAAAAAAAAATTCGAGTTTAAGTGTCTTTTCTGTCGAGCTAGTAGTGTGAAAAAGCCGTGAAATTGAAAAAATCCATGCTTTGGGTCATTTTGTATGTTTTTCAGGCCCGTCAGACATTTTTGTCCCGCATGTCCCAAGTTTCGAAGTTCGTTTTGTTCCCCGATCGGCCGATTTGCCCGAAGTTGTCCCAATTCCGGGCCCGTCGGAACTTTTCGTCCCAAGTGTCCTAAAATTTTCGTGTGAGTTGTTCAATTTTCGGCTGAAATACCCGAACTGCGTACTTTGCACTTTCAGGTCCCCAATGTCCCAAGTCAAATTGTGCAAGTTGTTTCATTTTCGGCCAATTCTCCCGAACAGCGTACTTCACGCGTTTTCGTCCCGAATGTCCCAAACTTCTCTGGACCTATTGTAACATTTTCACCCGAACCGGCCGAGTTGCGTACTTCGGAACTTTTTATCCCAAATGTCCCAAAGTTAAAAAGTGCAAGTTGTTCCATTTTCAGCCAAAACACCCGAACCGCGTACTTCACGCGTTTTTGTCCCAATTGTCCCAAAAGGCATTTGTGCGTCTTCTCCCTGCTTCGCCCGAATCGGCCGAGCCGCGTGTTTCGCGCATTCGCGTCTCACATGTCCCAAGTGAACCAAATGTCATTCATACTTAGTTTTTCCCGCTCTACCTGAATATGTTGTTTTTCAAACTGATAGATACAAATTTAATGCGCATTGATCACCTTTCTCTCTCCTCAACGGCTATATAACGGGCAGACGAGAACACCTTACTGGCGAATAAGGTTTTTGATGATGCCAAGGATAATCTATCTAAATCCTGGGTTTACAGCGTAGAGTGGAAGATCAGAGTCTTGGAGGAGGCTTTGGGAGAACTGAAGAATAGTTGGCAGAAGGGCGAAGCTTTCAAGACACTGGTTGTCTCTGCTTTCAAAGATATATACTGTCATCTTCAGGATGAAACTTCTGGTGCGCCCCTTTCCTTGCAAGAGATCAAAGCTCAGTTCAAAGCTTTTGTAAAAGATAATTTATTCAAGGAAAGCTCCATCTCCCAAAGAAAAAATGAAGGAGATCTGCTCTCTTCAATCTGCCATTGAAGAAGCAAATAAAGATTATCATACTCATGTTGAGTTTAATAAAGATATGGAGAAGTGTCTTGGATTTTGGACTCAGTGTACGGCCAACACGTCAGTCCCTCGTGGCAGATACATAGCTGAAGCGTTAAAGAAATTCAGGCAGCGGATTCTGAAGTTAGTGGGTCCCTCTCAGTGACTGGCCACCTGTCTTCTTCCCCATTCTTTTCTCTTCTTCCCTTTCTTTTTCCGTTTTCTTTATAATGAGTTGAGGTACTACAATTGGCAGTCCTTAACTATTCTTTAGTTAAAAGAAATGGTTACGAAGAGTAACTGATTTGTAAGCTATATAATGGCCTTCCCTACGCCATTCCAGGAAGGAAGGAAGAACTTGGCATATTTTCTGAAAGTGTAAATAGATCGAAAAGAAATCAATACAAAAGGGCTTTCTATTCTTTGTCTATCTGATCTCTGTTATCCCTAAGCTTTCTTTTAAATGTTGTGAAGATCATTTTGTCTCTAGTTTGTTAGTCTCTCTGATTGCATACTTTCCAAATTTTGCAAGCACAACGATCTTGTATAACCAAGGAGGAACTTTGCGTCCTTGATTAATGAATCTGAAGGATGTTATTTATAGAACTTTGTGTCTTTAAGTTTCATCTTATTCATACGATGCAAATGATCTTGTTTCAATTCACTGTAACTTCGCATACATAAAGAATTATTCTGTTATCTATAATTCTGCATGTTGCCTTTCTGCTCGTTCTCGTCTTCTCATTCCTCTGTCCTTTTGTACTTGAACATCTTCATTGAAAACACTTTCGTAATATCAAAGTTTAACCAGAAAATAATGTTTTGTACATTTGTGAATAAGTTCATTTCTTAATAAGGGAACCTCTCCCATTAAAGAGGAGGGACTTCTTGTCCCCTAACTGTTGCTCTTCTTACAAGTCCTATTTGACGACCAACAATAGGAAATAGGTTCTTTTTCCATAATGAGAGGGTTTAATCACATATCAAGGAAGATCATGTTTTAATTTCCTATGAAATAACATCCCACAATTACCCTTCCCAAGGCAAAGCATCAATTATAAGTTTACTATAGTTATGATCCAACAATTAGTTAAGGACTTGAAGGCTCTAAACATAGCAACATACGTCCTTATTTTCTTGTTTCTAGATTAGGTTTCCTGAGTATCATTTTACATCCAAAAAAAGAGGGTTTTCCCTAACTAGGTTCATATACCTTTGTAAAGTATTATGCAACCTACTTGTTAATAGGGTCATTTGTATCCTCATAAAACTACTAGTCCTTGTCTTAGGGAATTTATCTCTAAGAACATGATTCCATAGTTTCACATCATACATACATTACATAATAAGACAAGTGGGAGATCGAGATGGAGTAGTTCACTGTTTTAATGGGTTGATGTTCACATTATAGTTTATACAACATGGGTCTAGCTTCTCACCATAATATGGTTTAAACATGATGTGATAATGACCGAAATTTCACCTTTTTCTAAAGAAATCATCTAATGGTTACATTTTCACAAACTAATCATACACTAAAATGTTGTTAAGTTTCATAATGAACTCTTTTTATTGCATCCTAGAACCCAAATGATAATTGAGATTGGGTATCGAGTTCATCTATGATCCCAACTCTTAAAGGTGACTTTCAAGGTTAGTTGGCAATCTTTTCCACTCAACATGTATGTCAGTCCGAGAAGATTTTACATCATGTTTAATGTTGGTTTCCCATGGGTTTGTAAACTAAAGAACAGGGATGGAAGCTTGATTATTTTATTGATAATCGATCCAATCAATTTACAATAGATGTGCTGCAATATTTATACATATTGGACAACAATATACAAAAAAATAAATGGGTTGCATGGGTACAACTGTGAATCAATACAAACAATATAACAACTCCCATATGTTTGAATAAAACAATATAGAAGGTTATAGATAAATATAACCATATAACAATTAAACAATTATCAAACTAATTATGTGCAATGCATAATTAACCTAGGTAAAATATAATTACCCTAACATTCCCCCCCTTAATTTTTCATTGTCTTAAGGGATGAAGAGAGGAACTCTCTGAACAACTCAAACTTGTCATGTGCAAGTTACTTTGTGAAGATATCTGCTCTTTATTCAGTTGTTGGAAAAAACTGAAGTTGTATATTGTGTTTCAAGACATGCTCACATATGAAATGTACTTGTACCTCAATGTGCTTTGTTCTTTAATGAAAAACTGGATTGTAAAAAAGTTTGAGAACACCTTCATTATCTACATACATGGTGCTTGGTTTGTCCTGTGATATTCCAAGTTCTTCAAGTATGCGACGTAACCATATCGCTTCATAGACATCTTCTCTTGTAGAATGATACTTGGCTTATGTGGAAGAACGAGAAACAAAGTGTTGTTTCTTGCTTACCCATGATATTGGTTCAGATCCCATAAATAACACACATCCTGAAGTCTATTTTCTATCATCAATGTTGCATGCATGATCTGAATCTGAATATCCTAACAAGAAGAAGTTGTCGTTCTTCTTATATTCTAGACCAAGATCTATTGTTCCCTTGAGATATCTCAAGATGCACCTTGCTACCTTCCAATGAAAAAATCTGGGTTCTTACATGAACCTAGATATATAACTTACTGCAAATCTGATATCTGGTCTAGTATAGGTTAGGTAAATGATAATCCCAATCAACTACGGATAGAGAGTGGCATTTATCGTAGGAGATGGATCTGAATGAGATAACTGCAATTTGTTCTCCATAGGTGTAGCAATTGGTGTGCAATCCATCATCCTAAATTTCTCGAGCATTGTCTTACGATATATTTCAACTGAGAAATAAATATGTGATTCTCCTTTTTCCATACTTCCAATCTAAGACAATAATTCATTAGCCTGAGATATTTCATGTCGAACAATCGATTAATATCTTTCTTCATTGCATTGATCATTTTCACTAAATTGCCAATGTTGACTAGACTGTCAACATAGAAAATGACAATCACAATCTCGCCCCCTTACTTTTTAAGGTAGAGATTTGGATCGTATGGATTTCTAACAAATCCATGTTGTACAAGATACTAATCAATTTTGATGCACCATTCCCGGTGTTCCTATTTCAATCCATACAAAGATTTCTTGAGTCTGCATACCTTTGCTTCTTGACCAGGTACAACATATCCCTCATGTTGAGTCATGTAGACTTCTTTTTGTAGATTTACATTCAGAAAGACACTTTTTACGTCCATTTGATGGACTTTCCAACCAAACTATATAGCTAGAGCAAAGATCATCCTGATCATTTTGATCTTAGTTGTGGGAGAAAATGTCTCCTCACAGTCAATGCCTTCTTTTTGTGCGTACCCCTTTGCTACTAGTCTCGCTTTTTACTTTTCTACTATCCCATCTACTTTGTAATTTGTTTTGAATATCCATCTGCATCCAATGAGTTTCTTCACTGGTGGAAGATTGATAAGCTGTCAAGTGTTGTTTTTTCATCACTGAGTTATACTCAACATCCATGGAATCTTTCCAAGCTTTTGACTGTAGGGATTCCTGGAGTGTAGAGGGCTCATCAAATCTAATAACTCTATTCATATAAGCAAAGTTAACTTCTTCTCTTGCTTTACTGCAAGTCTGTGGTCCCGTGGTGGATGCATCCAGTGGAGCATCCATTCTCACATCTCGTAACATGCTAGTATACCACTTGGGCATATGCTGAACTACTCATGTGGGTCGTGGTTCTATCAAATCGTCACCATCATCACTTTCATTATCTGTGGGAACATTAACTTATTTTGTTACAACTAGTGAAAAATCTAAATCAGGTGATTCTAGAGTAGAAGTCTCTACTTCCTTCTTCTCAAAAAACTCAACATCTCTACTAGTGTAGACTTTCCTGGTCTTTGGATCTATCAATTTGTACCCAAGAGTCTCTTTATTGTACCCAATGAAGATGAGTTTTTTTTATTTCATATCCAATTTCTTTCTGTTTTAATTGGTTGTGTGCATACTTTCTTTACACCCAAATACTCTAAGGTGTGCAACAGATGACTTCCTTTTTTACCATGCTTCTTGTGGCATTACTCCGTCAAGAGCAACTGTGGGCACTCTATTCAACAAATACACTGTTGTCTTTATTACTTCAATCAAGAATGTCTTTGCTATTCTATAAACACCGATCATGCATCACACCATTTCCATGATAGTATGATTTCTTCTCTCAACAAAACCATTCTGTTGTGGTGTGTTGATGTGCAAAAATTAGTAGGAACTTGAAAAGGCCATAATTTGTGCCCTGGGTGTCTATTTGAGTCTGTTTTTTTTAAAACCATCTATTTCAATGAAAAAAATGCACCGGTCAAAAACCTTGCCAATGGGAGCACATTTTGGCAAATTTTGGGCCCAAAATCTGTCAGATTGAGGCTGAAATTAGGATTTAAGTTGTAGTTCATTTTTTCCTATTTTAGGGCATTAGTTAATTTTAATATCTTAGTTGCTTTATGAGTTGAAAATTTGGCAATTCCTCTAATTTAGGCATGTAGAAGATGAATGGAAATTTCTTTGCACATATGAATAAGCATGCGAACTTACTAAGAATAGTAGGTTCTAGTAAACTGCTAAAAATAGTAATTTCCGCCACCTAGAGTAGTTTTAGTCAAAGTTAGAGTTTTCTTGGAAACTCAAGTGGGGAGTTGTTTTCCTATTTAGGAAACATTGTAATTCATGATTCAATAATAAAGAAGGAGATCTATTTTCTTTTGGAGTTCATATTATTTGTAGTATATTGAGTTTGTTTAGAATATGGGTCCATTATGTGTGTGGAGGAGGCATTTGTTGATGAATCCCATGAGCTTGTAGGTAGTCTTTAAAATCATTACTGGTGAATCCCCCCCCTCGATATGAATGGAGAGTTATGATGTGATGACCAGTTTCTTTCTAAATAGCCACATTGAACTTATTGAAGGTTTCAAAATCTTCACTTTTCTTGCAAGGATAAAAAAATCCACATTTTTCTTGAATAGTCATCAACACAAAGCATGAAGTACTGAAATATAAAATGAATCAGTTGTATCAGATCACAAAGATCGATATGAACTAGATTAATCTTACTATGAACTCGATTAGTACTCTTCTAAAATGAAGCTCTGTGTTGTTTGAAATGCTAGGAAGTGAGAACACTTGAGATCTGTATCATTCTGGAGAGATGGTAATTCTTTTACCAGAACTGTGTCGATGAAGTGTTTAGAGATACTTGAAACTCAGAGGTATGACCAAGTCTTTGATGCCACAACTGTGTAGAGTGCTAGAGTCCTTAGAAAAACAAGTTCCACAATATGAAATCCCACATTGGAGGATTTTGTAACTATTTTCGAGCCTCGTGATCTATGTCTCGAATTAAACACATTTTCTTGCCAGAATCTGAGTATCAAAGTCAACTTTTTTCAAGTTGTGGTCAAGGATTTTTTACTAACTGATAATAGCCCAATTTTTGAGTTAACCCAAGGACATATAGTACAATTTGACAATTTACAGTTGTGTGAACCAAGAGGTAGAGAAATGTTCCCAATCCACATCAAACTGAGTATGAAGAATTTTATCACTCAGATTAACAAAACATGGTTTTTTAAAGGCATGTCCCTCATTGAATTAAACCAATCTTTGTCGAAGGTCACATGTCAAGTGGCTCTTGAATCAACATACCAAACATCACTAGATGATGTGGAGGATTCACTTGATCGAGCAATGTACAAGTAGTCTTCAGTATCTGAATGTCCTCCTTACTCAGAAATATTTCCTTGCTGATAGGGTTTTCTTTTCCAGTTCCCCTTTTTTCCCCTTGATTATAGCTAGAATGTACCTTGTGAGATTGTTGGTGTGGAGGCCCAGAGTTTCTTCATCAACCTTTTTTGTAAGTATTATACCAACAATCTTTCAATTCATGTCCTCTTTTGCAGATTGGTCATTTATTCTTTTGTTGCTTGTTCCCTTGATGTTGATACTGATTTTGGGAATTTTGATAGGAATGAGGTTTTCCTTTTCCTTTTCCTTTCCATTTTTGATGAGAAGAAATTTCCTACTCCTCTTTATCATCTTTATTATACATAGTTTCCTCTTGTTGCAGTAGAATTCCACTAACTTGTCGAAACTAACTGTCATATCGGAAAAGTTGAGTGTTGTCACAAAAATGTGGTATGCAGAAGGGAGGGATCTCAAAACAATGGGAACAAGAGCTTCATCTATGACCGCTTCTCCCAGGGCTAGAATTGAAGCCCTCAACTCTGTAACTCTTCTCAAGAAATCTTCGATTTTCTCATTTTGCTTAAACTTCAATGTGTGTAACTAACTCTGCAAATTCAATATGACATTCTTATTTTTGGCCTCATATACCATGCTCAACTTATATGATGCTTATTTGGATGTTTTGGAATATTGAATGTGGGATTACACATCGTTAGACACTCCAAACAAGATGAGTATCTTAGCTTTCTTATCTAATTTATCAAACTATCTCTGTTGTGTTGTTATCATTTGTTGATCTAGTTAGAGTACCATTAACAACAGTCTAGATATCTTCAAATTCAAGTTGTGTCTTGATTTTTGTCTTCCATGTATCATAGTTGTTTCCTATGAGTAGTTTTGAATCTAGAAGAAAGAATTTGGGGGCATTGGTGCCCATTTTGTAGAATCCACTGATAGGGCTAGGCTCTTATCACTCCAGGTATAAGTTCTCACAATCTATATACCATCAGTCCAATATACTGAACCTTTCTATATATGCACCCTTCCGATACACCCATTGGTATGTGTAAGAAGCCCACCCTTTCTATATACCCAGTGGTACGTGAAAGAGGCATTAACGTACATGAAAGAAATCGATATGTGGTACCAAGATAGTACTAAAAGGGGTCTGTGTGATTATTGACACCAGCTTAAAGAAATATCCTCATATGCACGTGTAACTTTGCTATATACTTGGATAATTTATCAGTCCGTATTTAAGTCGAGAAATCATTCACAAATGGATGAGAGGGCTCAAAGTGTGTGCATTGTGTCTTTATTACTCCCCTTCGATTTAAAGGGTCGAAGCCCAGACGACGTTGTTGCAGATATATTAGGCATTAAGTGCAGTAGTAGTCACGACCACTTTACCCGTAAGCACTTCTCAAAGGCATTTTTTATACCGAATGTCGTGAATGAGATATAGGATCTCGTGAGTGTTTGATAACCAAATTTCACTATTTTTTATTACAATTCTCTGCCACTTTTTGAGTAGTTACAATGTTTATAGTTGACTATGGAAAGCTGTAAATTAGTACAATATACTGAAGTATATAATTACATTCAATTTTTTTGAAAAATTGAATGACAAGCAAATTTAATTTTGAATTTTTCGGGGCCCTGGTGGCCTCCAGACCCCAATATGGCTCTCTAAGAAAATAACCATAAAAACTAGTTCAAAATGAAGTTTTTAGATAGCCCTCCTTTGAAAAAGATATGAATCATATAATAAAAAATGAAGCATAGTAGGAGAAATGTTTTTTTTACCCTTTTTAGGGTTTTTCTCGGGAAAAATAGACCCATGTTCAAACATTACCCATAAACTGGCATTAGCAGAGGTCTCTTCAAAACCCAAATTTAGAACAGTGGAGAGCGACACATCCTAAACTAGCCTTTCGGACCTGTCCATTTTCCTTGCATAATATGATTAAAAACACTTTGGATTTGAGATCCAGAGGCGTTAACCTCACATCCCTAAAACTCAAGCCTTTAACCAATTGTAGTGCTTTTAGCGCATAATTCGCATAAGTTGTAGCGAGAATTAAATGAAATAAATGAAACTTCAAAACGTTGACGGGGAACTTGTGACTAAATGGAGCTCTCACTAATAGCCGTCCTGATAAGACAACATGGCTTGCATTATTGGAGGAAGGATTAAGACCTTCACACAGAGATAAATATGATAGCCTTCTTTTGATATCTCCTCATTTTGCAAACTTAGGCCGCCTTTATTGTTTTGTGGTTGAATGTTTTGATCTTGTTTATGACTGATATTCCACACAGGTTACAGTTTATAATTTCTCACCGCTTTGTATTGGTCATAATCTCCCCATCACAACTCAAGAAACAATTCAAGGAAATTTCTCACCGCGTTTCTTTTTTCATGTTTGTTGTGTTAAAAATGATGCCTCGGCCGCTATTTGTGATTGTCTCTGCCATTTTGGATTGATTTTCTCACCGCTTTATGCTTTGATAGGTCATAGGTCGTAGGCAGCTTACAGAGGATCCGAGATGGCTTTGGGAGGAAGATCCTGTGATATGACCCTTGAAGAAAATACACGGATAACAGGTGGCTCGTTGATCTCAATCAAATGGAATCCAATGTGTATGTTGATGACTTGGTTAATGGAAAGGCCCCAACTCACTAGTCAATATAGAACTCATGTTTGTTGATTTGAAATAGAACTTGGTTATTTCAATGCAAGAAAATTTGGCTCGAATCTATGCATTTGGCTCATTCGATGCTATTTCAACTCAGTAGGACTCAATCATGAGCTAGTTGCTTAGACTGCTCCAAATTTGATATTACAGATAATATTATTTGTAACTAAACAATTTAGAGACGAAACCCCTGATGGGGAAATTATATTATTTTATTTTGTGAGTGCTAAGAAGAAAATTTTCTTGGTGCAGAGGGTACCAAGGCAAAAAAATTACGTTTACCTGGGGTTGTCTTCTCAATTTTCCTTGAATCTAATTTCATGGAAATTGGAGCCCCACTCATACGAAGGGGAAAATTTCTAAGTTAAGGCCCGCAGTTAAAGAGGAAGGGAAACGTGGCCTACATTGAAAATCCAACGGCAGGGGCATGGACTTCGGGAGAAAGGTTGGATTTTTTCCCCTTTCCAAAATAGATAAAGTATACAAGCAAAACACACCACCACAACTAGTCAGGTGATGCCATGTGTCGAAGAATGAAATTAGAACAGTGGGCCCGTGGATGTTTTTGAAAATTTGAGCCTTTTGTTAAAAAAGAGTTTAAATGGAAGATTTGAACTGCATTTCCTCAGCCACTCAGATGGTGCCATGTGTCCGTCCTTTGGCGGAGCTACGGGGGGCCAGAGCAAATTGAGAAAATGTGCTTTTTCTCCCAAATGTCATAAATGCAAATTTTCTCCCCCAGGGTCATCGTTTCTTGGATCTTGCCACGTGTAGGGTCCAAATTTGAAGGTAAAATGGGGAAAAGATATCCAAATACCCTCTTCTGATTTTTATCACCATTAACGAACCAAAGCTCTGTAAAACAAAAACTTTACATTTGTTTTACATTCAATAGAAACTTTGTGTTCTGGTATGTGTGAATCTTTAGAACGTTGTGTCTGTAGCTTTGAGCTGGTGGTGAAGTAATTGATCCTTTTCTATATTTTCTTGGTTCAATGTGAGTAGGGAGATACTCTGTTATCTATAATTCCCTAAAGCATTATTTTTTTCTTCCTTCTCCTATCTCTTTATTCATCCATTCCTTCTGATTAATAATATTTTAAGTATGATAACATTCCAGAATGTCAGGGTCCAAACATTGAGAGTTGTATATTTGTACCTTTTTTTTCCTGCTTTCAATAAGGGAACCTCTCCCATTAAAGAGGAGGGAATTATTGTCCCCTAACTCTAGTTTCAACCCATGTTTTATTCTGAAACCCAACAGTTTTTGGCAACTCTATTGGGGAATTCATTGTAAATGGATTCTAGTTTTTAATAACAAATTTTTGATCATCTTTGATCTAGCGACTCCAAGATACACTCAGGGTAGAAGAACCCTTGGGGAAGAAGAGCCTTATTTCCAACTTCTAGATCATCAAGGTTTCTCCCTCCCTTCATCAAGAAAGAGAAGAGGAATAAGATTTGCAAGCACTCCTTGACATCCCTCAAGATCAGATCCATCCTAATTTTCATGCTTTGATTCTCGTTGGTGTTTTAGTTCCTCTCTAAACAATCTTTCCAAGGATGGCAGCTCCTTCACCTTGAGGCCAAAGGGTTGGCCCTCTTTCTCTTCCTCAACCATTGCATGAATTACCTAGAGGTAATAGAAAGAATTTCCCTAAATTCAGAGGTGATGGGAAGGTTCATCCAAATGAACATATTGTGGCCTTCATTGTTGCTTGTGGTGTTCTCAGGGTTGAACATGAGGATATCTCTATTAGAATTTTTGTGGAGACATTACAAGATAATTTTACTGATTGGTTTTATCATCTCCCTACTGGATCCATCACCAATTGAAACACAATGCCAACCTAATTTGAGAAACGTTTCAAACATGTTGAGGATGTACATGCCCTCTTGGCCTAGATTTCTCAAATCAAGAAAGAGTCACATGAGCCCATGAGGGAATTTGTGGCCAAATTCAACATGTTGGTTAACAAGATCCCACTAAACACATGCCCTGTGGATTAGATTCAGAGATGTTTCTTCCTTAATGCCCAAATACCTGAGGTGAGCTATGCACTCAGGAGAGCCAATCTTGCCACCTTGGATGTTGATCATAGATTTTTTGTTAGTGTTGAAGATGATATGATCATGTCTAGAAAGCTAAGGAGAGATTTATCCAAATCCAAAGCATCCCCTTCTTCCACATCTTCTCCTGGAGCTAGTGCAGATTAGTTGGTACATAAACTTGCTAATGATCTTATTTCCCTCAAGAAGTAGTTCGCCCAGCTTGCTCCTTATCAGTATATTCCTAGGAAGAAATTTTAGCCCAAAGATCGGTTGCCCTCTACTCAGACCAGACTGGCAATTGAAGGTCCACCTGTTAAAGTTCCACTCAATGCAACATGTTAAGTGTTAGAGCCTGATGATGAAGAAGAGGATGGAATATTTGAAGAACCTGAAGAGGAAGTTGATGAAGAATTAGAAGATTTGAATGGATCTCATGTCCATTTTCTCACCACTAAAGGTATAGATGAAGAGGATGATTATGAAGAAAGAGTTACAAAGATGAACAGTGAATCATATGTTGTCATGACTTGTGAGCAAGCCAACAAGAAGGAGAAAGTGATGCAGCCTGCTAAAAGATCTAAGGAACCTCCTATGGTCATTCCAGTGATTGCAAGGAGAGGAGCTCCTATTCCAGCGTCTTCCACACCCAAGGTAAGTTGTGTTGTCCCTTCCTCCTCTATTTTTGCTCCTAAAACTTCTTGCTCTTCAAATGATGTAGTTGATAAGTCAAAAGTTTCATCTACTCCTATCAATGATGCTCCATCTACCTCTGGTTCTTTTGACATTATCAATCATCTCAAGGAAACTAAGATCTAGATCTCAAAGGGTGAATTCTACCAAACCCATCCCAAGGCCTTTGCTAAGATGGTAGACTTTGTGAAATCCAAATCCAAGCCTTCATCCCCTAATTCCAAAGGTCTCTTGCCCACTCCTTCGCCTTCATCTCAGCCAATCCTTGTGGTGGTAGTCACTTCATCTGATGGGAATATCAAACCATTTTATGTCACTCTCCTCATAGCTGGCCACAAACTCAGTAATTGTGTTATTAATTCTGGTGCTTCAGATAATGTGATGCCTACTAAGGTAGCTCATGCCCTAGGCTTTACCCTAACCCACGCTTTTGGTTCATGTTACTCAATGGAAAGTAGAGAAGTGCCATTGGTTGGAAGGATCAAGGATGCATAAGTAGCCTTTGCTGCTATGCCAGAGAAGAGAATTTTAGCCACCCTTTTGGTAGTTGATATCCCCCCTTCCTACGGCATGCTGCTGAGTAGAAATTTTTGCAAAAATGTTGGAGGAGAAATCATGATGGATTGGTCACATGCTCTTATTCCAGTGAATGGGAAAATGAAGAAGCTACTTTATTACATTTTTCAGGTAAGAAACACAAACACACTAATTATTTTATCATCAATTACGCACTGGAATTGCACTATAAGCTATTAAAATTCAAATTCACTTAACACAATATCCAAATTTTACAATACAAAACTTTGGATCAAAATAACACCCATGTTTAGATGAACATTTCCCTTAAACACTAGCATCTTAAAAATTTTACAAAATTTTGCTAATAAACCTTATAATACTTTACAAAATGTTGAATATCCTCTACAATTTCACTTAACATATATATCCAACCCCCTTTTTACCATATGTAAATATGAATCAAAAGAACACCTATAGTTAAATGCACAATTCCCAAAGCACCCCTAAAACTAACATCTCATACATATTACCAAATTTCAATAATAAACTTTACTATAACATAGCAATACATTTTATTCATTAACATATATAAATTACAATGATACAGAGTGAATTAAAACCATGCCATTTCATCATCTTACTTGCATCCTACAAAACTATGTGAGCATGAAATCAACAATAAATCACTGACATGGCATCCACCTAGATCTAGCATAATTAACATTTTTAGTTTCCCATTTACATGATAATTATAATAATTTGTATTCAAAAGGAGAGGGTTAGAGACATATTTATTTCACTTCATTTCGCAATTAAGGAAAGAGAAAGAGATAGAGAAGAGAGAGAAACATTATTTTCTAAAATTCAAAATTCACACGTAAAGCCATAAGGTAGAGTTTCAATAGTAATTTATAGATGTTAATAAGTTTTCACGATGGTATGCTAACTTGACTGGGGTCCTACAACTATCCTTTTACATTTTCCCACTAGTTACAAGAACGCCCCATTATGGCCCGAAGTATAAGAAACCCCATTCAAAAGATGCCATATGTTTGGCGATGCACATCATGCAAATTCCTATGTGTCCTCCTATCTACTAGGAATTCACAAGAACTGACAGAATTCAAAAATGGTGAATGATTTTTAATTGGCGGCTAGGTTTTCAGAGCCATCGATCATAATCGGTCTAGTTGCAACAGCAACCAATTTTATCTTGAGGGCTAAGAAAATCCTATCCAAAAATTCCCTTCAATACATAAACGTGTAACAGAAAATTTTGTACATCCTCTCCTATATATGTAGAATTCACCAGACTCAACATAACTGAGAACTGGAAAATGGGTTGCAAATGGTGATGAGTTTTCTAAAACCACCGATCGTAGTTGAGCTAATTTGACCTAGTCAAATAGCAACCTGAAGCCTACAAAATACATTTGCCAAACTCTCTAGAAGATTATTTTTTCCCAAACTAAAGGTTACAAGCAATTTTATAGTAAAAATACTAGAGGTTTGTGAAGGAGAATATGTATTTTGTTTCTCAGGGTTCAAATGGTTGTTCAAAATGAAAGCCAACTTTTCAGTTTTTGCATCTTCCTAAAAGTGCAAAACAGAGTAACATGGCTCCTAGAGGAGCGGAAAAGAGAGCGCAAACTGTTAAATGAGTTCGAGCTTATGGTTGATGTGACTCTTTACATAACAAGGAACACATATGACGTTTGACATCTCTTTTATGGGGTTCAGAGTGTTGTTTTACAAGTCTCTGGAAATTGCATTTTTCTAACTTTACAAGGTAGACAGAAATGATTGTTTTAGTTAACTCAACTAGCTCTCGCCAAAACCAACAGACACAAGAACCAAGTTTTGACACCTTGGGTTTATCTATGCATGAGGTTGGGGTCATGACACAGTTGAGGGTCAAATTGTATGTCGGTAGCTAATTCATGAGGTGTTGTTTTATTGATTACACTAGGCATCTAGTTAAAATATCCAATTGATTTAACAACTAATAGTTTAATATCTTTATTTTATTTCAAATGAATAACCAAATTATATGAATATTATAAAAGATAAAGTTAAGGATAACATGCCTGGAACTCAAAGTGGGTTCACCCGCATTCCACAAAGCTCCAACTCTCTCTTAACATTCTACCAAATAGTTTGTGTGCATCCACAACCTCTCCATTTGTACCATTCAAAACAACGTCCAAGGCCATATCATCCATGTTGTGATTCCAACACATTATCTCCCACCAACATAGTGGCTTCCACAATAAAAAACCAATACACTTTGGTGACAAAGAAAACATGGCCACAACCACTTAACAAGCTATTATCCTTGCCAACCAACACTTAAGTAGTCTCAAGATGATGGAGAGGCCAAAAAAACACCAGGTCATATGGCTATACAATCCATGACTCAATGAAAATATCCCACTCCTGTAAATGTTGTTATGGTACCAAGGAAACAATCCATGTCTCCCTTACAAATCTACTAATTATGACATTCTTTTTCATTGGTATAGAAGGGGTGATGGTATGTACAATTGTTGACTTCAATGGTCCAATCGTATTTGTAGATTACATGTCATTAGGTTGACTGCAACTCTCTTAAGTACAAATTGCATATCTCAAGCCATGAAAGTAAAGCTACATATTGTAAACCATAACGATCAAATCAAGGGTGAAATTATCCTACATTTTCTATTATTTTCATGGAAACTCGGCCAACAATTCCAGCAACAAGTAGTCACACAATTTATATCTCCATCTCTAACATGTACAGAAGTCGTTGCTTAATCGACCTCTTAATATAGTGAAACTAGTGGTCATTGCAGTGACATCATCAACACAGATTAATAGATAAGAAAATATGGAATACTATTAGAGTAGTCTGACCAACGTCCTTGAGTTTATGCCAGTTGTACAAAGGTAATATGAAGTGTGCACCAACTATACGAGGTGGTATGAAACATAAGCTTCAGCGGAATGGAGGTAGTAAAAAACTTTTACACCTAGTGGTCCCTTCCTCATGCGAGGCTAAATTCTTATTGAGGCTAGGAGACTTTTCTTAAATGTGATATGTAATGATTCCTCAATTTTTTACAAAAATAAAAATATTAGTGTTACAGGAATATTGATTTTTTAAGGATTAAAATATAAGTGGTTGTGATTAAGGGAGAGTGTTGGAACTTACAGCAGTATCCATCTTGCAATTTGAAAATCCTTTTTGGAAGGATATTTTCATTAATTCAATCAACTTTTGCGAACAATATTTCTAAATCTAGCAAATCCTTATCTAATTTGGGCATTTATTATTTTTCAACCACCTCTAAGAAATGTGTAGAAAAAGTTGGAAATTTGCTAGTCTTCAAGTAAAGATCCATAAATAAGAACATTTAATATTTATTTTTCCTACATAATAGAAAAATACAAAAGTGTTTTCAAAATCATTTTGTATTACAACTCCTCTCAGTTTATTAAACATAAGCACCAGTTTATTTGTTGGTTATATTTTCATTTTTTCTACTCTATTTTAAATTCAACAAAAAAATCACAAATGAATAAAATTCCGCCTAAATTTGATGTTTTTCAAAAATAAAATAAATAATGAACTCATTAACATGTACAGTGGGGTGTTGTCAATTTAAATTTGAGGTTTTAAAAAAATGGAGGTCTTTCAAACAAATAAAATAATAAACCATTATAATCTACCATAAGATATCATCAAAGACTCATAGAAAAATAGCAATCATGAGAGAATAAATGTATGTAATAATGACCATGTCACCCCCATTTATTCTTTACCTATATACTACTTCACTTAGTCCCTCTTCTTCACATATCAATTATTCCAATCTTCTTGATGATGATGTTGATGTTGTTGTTCCTTCTCCAAGACCTCCACCTTCTGTTGCATAATTTATGTCCAAGTGGGTTTGTACTACTTAAAAGGAGGTTAGTTGTTTGGTAGGGGATCCTTCTGACACTCATCATACTCTTTCACAAACATATATGGTTTTTCTTTTGGGTCATGCCATTTAAGGGGATATACAAATGTTTTTAGATGTAGAAGGTACACCAAAGTGGACATAGCCATGAAAGATGAATATTTTTCTTTGATGAATGATCACCCATGGAATTTTGTTTCTTTTCTTCACTTGGAACAAATTTTGTCCAATGTAAGTTGTTTTATACAACTGAATATGTATCAAATGGTTCTATTTTATAGTATAAGATTTGTCTTGTAGAAAATTTATTTATGTTGGCTTAAGAAATTTACTATTCTGGTAGCTTTTCCCATATTGCCATGATAATTATCTTCACCTTATGCTTTCATTAGATGCATCAAAGGGACAATTAGTGCATCAAATGGATTTGAAGACTACATTTATTTATAATGAAATTTATGAGGATATTTACAAGGATTATCCACAGGGATTTTTAGAGGATTCTTCGATTATTTTTAGGGTCCATCATTCACATTATGGTATTGAAAAAGATCCCCGAGATTGGTATGGGAAAATGTACAATTTCTTTCTTTTCTATCATTTTACTCATTTTCATTCTAAACCCTACAACTATACCGTTAGAGACAAAAGAAATAAATATTTATATGTTTTCTCCATATTGATGATTGATCTCATAGGAAGTTCTCCTCCCCATGAATAGGATGTAAACTAGCTTGTTAGAACCCTACAATTCATGAAGTGGGACTTTGCATTAATTTCTTCGACTATCGTTCACTCAGTCTATGACAAGATCTCTCAATTTTTCTAGAAGAGTAAGGCTAGAACCTCTTAAATTGTTTTGGCATGGTTAATTCAAGCCTTCACCTACACATTTTCAATTAGAACGTAGGATTGAATCCACTTGTAATCCACAAGTGTTTTTCCTATTTTAACAACTAGTTGATGTGGGTTTTTACCCCATATCCGAAAAGAGTAAAGCTCAATAAAAAATTAATTCAACATCTTCTCTACAATAATACATCCCATACAAAGGAGAGAATCCTAACCTCCTCCCACTAAATTTAAGCTAGGTTGGTTTTTTCACCCACCTTTATTCCCGAAACTACCTCACCTACATTCACTCATCCTTCCCTAAACACCTACATGAGTTATTTTCTCAACTCACCTACACATAAAATACTAAGTTAAACAATTCGGACACATATATTTGCACACTAGTATTCCTAACAGTCCCCCTTTAGTGTGCATATGGGAAGAAAGTTGCATGTTGGAAACGAGCGCCAACGTCACCTTGTAGCTTTTTCTTTTGGTTGTTGATGATCTCCTCACTTTGTTATTTTTTCCCCTTAATCAAAAACCATTTAGATGTCGATTTCCATTGATAATACATCCAAGTACAAAAATAATGGTTGTTTATAATTGTTTCGAAAAATATTCCTTAATAGGAAAATATTCCCCCCTTGGGAAAAATTATTTTTATCTGTAACAAATGAACAATTTCATGGTAAAA
Organism: Taxus chinensis; assembly: GCA_019776745.2. Lineage (NCBI taxonomy): Eukaryota > Viridiplantae > Streptophyta > Pinopsida > Cupressales > Taxaceae > Taxus > Taxus chinensis. The sequence goes on from CM034156.1 coordinate 92,523,220, forward strand.
ATCTACTTTCCTCACATTTTCGAAAGATATATCTTTTTATAATTTGTCCCCTTTTAAAAAAGATTCACCTCCCTTCAAAATGACTAGGTACCCACTCAGAAGTGTAAATGGTTTCAAAATAACTTCCCAAACAACAAATACTCGCACCACGTGGCCCTTTTGAAAATGAATATAGATAAATAAATGGTCATGGAGGGATAAGTGATTTTTTGCTACCGTAATATGTTGGGAAGAATAAAGTTTGGGATCCACACCACCGATTAAAGGAGATTACAATGTTGTGGATCTGCCATCTAATCGAGCTAGATCTCAGGGGCAATTGTGAATACCAATCTAGTTAGGGCCAAGATTTCTTGTCAATCGAGGAATTTGTGCAACATTCAATTGATCTAAGCTCACAATGTCCCCAATGCTCGCTGTAAAATACCCAACTAGTTTATTTTAGCTCACCTCCAAAATAGTCACATTTTCCAGCTTCCCAATATTAGATGGCAGTCAAGATGATAATTTTTTATTCAAAAGAATGATCTCATTGAGTACAACCACCATTTTAATTAGAATAGGAAGCACACATCCTTTGAATACACTTTCAATGTCATTTGAAGGATTTGGGACTAACCAACATAGATCGAACCTGAGTAAGATCCACCGATATGGGGAAACAAGCATCATAGTGCCTAAGGCTGAGCTGGTCCTTGCATACTTCCACTATAGAAGAGATTGTAGATCTAAAAAGAGCTCGTGCTATGGAATGAGATTTGACATCAAAATAATGTCAAAGCCTGATACCAGAGAGACCCCTTTCAAAACCTGATACTAGATGTGGGTTTTACCCCATATCCGAAAAGAGTATAAGCTCAATAAAAAATTAATTCAACATCCTCTATACAATAATACATACCACATACAAAGGAGAGGATATCTAACCTCTCCCACTAAATTTAGGTAGGTGGTTCAACCACCTTTATTCCCTAAACTACCTCACCCTACATTCACTCATCCTTCCCTAAAACTACATGAGTATAATGATAATACTAATTTAAACATTAGGGAACACATAATAATTTGCAACCTAATTATTCCTAACAGTTGATTTGCAATCTAATGTATCTCATGCATAGTCATCTTGATATTTCATTTGCAGTTGGCGTTGTCTCCAATTTATCACAAGATCCATGAGAGGCTCATTAGCAAGAAGCAAAATGTGGGTAAGTGCATGGAGATGGGGGACCAAAAGGCAATCTTAAGTGGATGGTGTTTTTCTAATAAATGATAAAATTTATCTTGTGTGAGTTATTTGAGATGAATAAACTCAAATTTTGAAAATTCTATAAGAACTTGAATTATAAAATTTAGAGTCTGGTTTCTAAACTAGTAAGATTTATTGAAAATTGTTAAGCATAAGTGGGTCAAAGAGCTAAAATTCCAAGAGTTTATCTTTTAATTGCAAATAACATAATAGATATTTTTTTAAACCTAGTGTAAGATAAAAAAAAATTAATTTTTGTCATATCTTTTTATTGATTTTCCTTGTAAAGAGACTTTGAAAATAGAGAAATAAATGATAGTTGATTGTGCACCCCCAACTAACCAAAAAATAACAATATTTAGTAAAAATAATTTGAATGTGTATAGAAGTATTCCTAGTTTAGGAGTGTAGTGTATAATTCTTATTCAATTTGGATAAATAAAATAAAAGATGCATGAAGAAATATAGAATTGTATAATTACAACAAATAAAGGTATAAAAAACACAATTAGAAAATAATATGGATGGAAATCTTATCATAGGAATTTTTTTTGGAAAAATCATATATTTGGAAAGAGAAAAATTTGATGTTTTAGTCATATTTTAAAGAACAATTTCAATCCTTTATCATAATAGAGAACCCACTTTAGCATATCTAGTCCTAAACATGTTGTTTACAATTGTATTTTAATAGATCCATGTATCAAGATCATGTATCTAAACAATGTCCTAGCATTACGAACTTTTCTATGTTTTATATTGTAAATAAGCCATACATGTTATAATGCATTTGTGTTACTTAAACTGTGTTTACCTCACAATCATCAAATTCCCTGTTGAATTTTTTTTAGAACTATATTGTCCCGACATTGTCTTCTCTTCATCATTCTACACATTCCTACATGATATTTTTTATGATTGTAGTTGTTCCCACCCGTACTATCTATATTGTACTTGTCATGAGGGGTAAAAATCATGTAATGATATGAAAAACATGATGAAAATAACATCAAAGTAGTTAGAATTGAATAGAATAAATAAATTTAAGGGAATGAAACAAATGGTGTATGGAATGATGATTAAATATGTAATGAAAATGAAGAGAGTAATTATATTGATATGAGTATTGATAATGAATTGGATAATGAAGTGTATATGGATAGTGATGTTGAAATGAATAATGGTAATGAATTCAATGCCTGATAATCCAATTGTTAATTCCAAAAATTACATGAAAACACTAAATGATGAAAGTAATTCTGATAATGAATATTTAACACTAATAAAACCTCCTTCCATTTTATGTAGATAACCCATTAAATTATTTGAAATTGATGAAAGTATTTCAATACTAGTGCCTAAGAAATTTATGGAAGAAATCTATGGAAAGGTTGAATAATTACTTCTAGAAAATAAATGATACAAAAAGATGTCAATTATTTGTTACGCTAATTTTATTAATCAGGACGATACATGCAATGAAAACCCTATAAGTAACAAAATTTGATGTTGATGGTCAAAATATGGTTAAATTGTTGAAAATCTACATGAAAATTATTATAATGTAGGTGTGAACAATTGAACCAAAGATAGTAATGTTATGTTATGTGCACTTTTTAATTGTGTAATAAGTTATAAAACATTAAAATAAATCTTGATTTGAAATGTAAGTACAACCTTGAAAGTAAAAAAATAAACTAATGAAAGCAATTGGGAGACACAAAAGTCTTGAATCATTCAGTAACACCTACTATTGGGTATTATATCATAGATTCCCACAGAAATAAAATGATACATATGATACTCTATAAGAATTATGTTGGAAAGTAGTGTTGTCATTGACGTCAAGAATTATGTTTGAAATCTTTCTCTTGTGCCATAAGACCTTTAGCAGAAACCAAAGGCCTTCAAGATCCTTTTTACCCATCCCCACGCCATCAGCCCTATTATTGTAGGGGGCTGATGGCGTGTGGCCAAATCATGGCCAAAACCTCCTTCAATTTGAATTTTTAAATGATACTAAATGAAAATTGAATCCCTCCCAAACTCACATATTTCATTCTCACCTACACTTTAACACAAATTTGAATAAGTTTGATCCTCTAATGACTTTGAAAATGCTAAATAACTAAAATTTACATAATCTACTTATCAAAATTAAATGCATCGACTGAGCCATGGTTGAGCACCACTATGTGCTCTGACCCTATCATCCTCCATCACCACCATGTACTCATTCCATATCATATCTAATTCAGCCAAATTTGGAATTCCATATCTCATTTCTCTTAATTCTGGAAATAGTAGTAAGAAAATAAAATTCAAAATCATTATATAAATATCAAATTCCTATTCAAATATTGTCACAGTCATCCTCAATATTAAAATGTATATCATTTTCTCTCCTGATTTCCATAGATTGTGTTTTTTATTGCGTATTGATCATGATCTAATGCCATTTATTTTGACCTATTAAACGCATCCTTTTTAATTCCTTCGATTTTTTGGCCTATTTCTTCATCATGAAATCATACGTCTATGACCATATCATCATATCTACATCATGACATCCTTCCCATAGGAACCTAGCCTGGAGATTTATTTCTTATTTTATTGATGTTCCTCTAGTGTCTCCTTGCAGTTTTACTTCTCCAGGGTTCTTACAACATGGATTATGCCCATACACTACAGGACGAGTGACATTATGAGGTATGCATTAATGAGTATATTTCATTTCAACTAGTACATTCAGCATTCCTTTATGTACTTAATTTTAACATATTTTAGTATTGATGTTATGGAATGTCTTTTTTTGTTGACCACCCCATGTTACACTATTGTGACATAAGGTGATCAATAACAAGGGGCATATGTATACACCTAATTTATCAATTTTCAACTTTCATACATGTTATAAATAATTTCTTTGTGCAGATAAGGATCATTGATGCATCTATTTCTAGAGTGTGTTTCTTAAGGGGCCTATTGGGAATGGGGAATGATTATTCACATAACTATTATGGGTTAGAGGCAATACACGGAAAGAGTGTCGACATTTGGTCTTGGCCTCAATTCTCCTTGCACTAATTATCATTGTCCTCCTAGGTCTCATACGTATCATAATCATGACTTATTTCTTTTGTTTCACCTCTTTGCACCTTATTCCTTATTTTTTATGACCCATGATACTATTTTTCACTTTTCATGACACTTATTCTTCATCCCACATTGGATTTTAAATATCCCTGGCCAGCACAATCGCCAACAGGAAATTATGCCAGCATTAGATTTTCCTTAGCTGACACAATCGCCCGTGGGATATTGTGTTAGGTATATATAGTCATCACATCCCACATATTTTAGAGAGAAATAACATCAAACATATGAACTACCATTTTCTATTCTCTTTTGTGTCATCTTCACATTTTATTGCCTAGCTCTTGGTTCATCTTGCATTTTTCTTTGATTGGATTTGACACTCTTCTTCATGGGTGATTTTTTGCACTATTGGGTCATTATATAGTGAGTCTAGACATGAATGTTCTTCTCCTACTCCACCTAATAACGATTCTCTCTCAGTGTGTTGCTTTTATGGAGAGATAGATGCATCAATGACCACTCTATAGGTACAAGGTGAGTGATCTTACCCTTCTTTGTCATTTTACATAGATTAGTTCCTTTTCGTTTCTCATTGTGCTATGTTACCTTAGTATTTTACATGTTTGGATACTAGTTAGCATAATACTCTTATCCATTATCAACTCCTTATCCATCCCTACTTCCATCTTCATAACATTGTGTGCTTTTATTGTTGATCTATACCTTACCATAGCCAACTATCGATATCTTAATAGGGTTCCTTTATATTTCTTGACTACATGCCTTGGAAAACTATTAATATTATGTAAGCATCAGTTATTATATTGCGGTCTATTTTTAGGGGGTGGGTGAATATTTGAGCTATTTATTGTGTGCAATAGCAAAGTACAAGGGGAGGACTTTTGGATGTACTTAGTGGTGAATCCATTGGCCAGATTTCCCTTGAATGAGAACCAGTTATTGCCTTTCCAATTATTTGTAGTGGTTTTTTTTATAGTAACTATTGTGAATTATAGTCCCTAAATTAATTAGGATTGTTTATGTTATTTACCTTGCTGCAAATTGATATTTTCTGCTAGTTTTAGTGTGTAATTATCTGTTGTGTTGTTGTGATTAGTCCCTCAACAGAAGTGTTTTCCTTGATATTAGATGAAAACCATTGGATCGTATCTTATTTAATTTGTTCTCATTATATTGTGCATGTTTCTCAGTCAAACCCTCAATAATTTTTGGTATATCACCCCATTTATTACAGTTTTATCCATCTCTCTAACCCTAAAACCCCATAGTTTTAGTTTTAGGGATACTCCAAAGAAGGAACTAGCCTTGTAATTTCGGAGACTCGCCTTACAATAGGGAGACCCATAGCCCGTAAGGTGTTTCCATTGTATTTGCAGAAGTTTGGGAGAAACAAAGTGAGAAGATCTTCCAAACCTCAACACAAGGGTGCACTTCTGAGAGATAACAAAACCCTAAGTTAATCTAGTGTAGGAATTATTGACATCTCGATATATGACCTTAGTGCTAATTGCAGCCCCTTTAATTCTATCCTGTTGTGTTTCGGTTCATGTGTGTCCTTTACTTGTTACCTTGATACCCTTGTAGAATGGATTGCTTTGGAGAGCAAGATATTAAGGCACATTTTGGCCCACCATACATACACATTTTATCAAATTATTTGATACACTAATTTTGTATTTATATCACTCATAATATTTTTACTCCAATTATACATGATTAATGCCTTATATTTTAAATTAAGCAATAATTAAAAAACATCCATTATCTCAAAAGGGAAAATTGTGGGGTTTTATAACACCTTCATATATACTTTGTATATACTTCTTTAAATGATAGTGTATGATGATATGAATACAACTATTAAATCAAGATATAGTTATGATTATTGATTCACAATATACATGAGTATTGCATCATGAAATTTACATAAATTAACTTACTCAAACCAACTAGTGTGGATAGTTACATGGCTTCACTTAACGTGCCTCATTTTTTGGATAGTTACAAGGATTCACAAAATAGTACCAATTGTTGTGGATGTTTTTTTTGGCTTCACATGGTATGCACAATTTCTACTTTTCTATTTATGCTCACATCGCTCTTCCCTCCAGTGTATAGTACTGAGGGGAAATATCTGTACATGGCTCATGCTCTTACTATTCCACTAATCTTCCCTCACATATAACGTTGGGGGGAAAATGTGTACACGTTTCATGATTTTAATTATTTATTTCATGTTATTTAGTTATTTTTATCAGCATCTTGGTTATAATTTTATACACCATTTCACATGTGGTATTCAATTTCACACATATGGCTGCATGCAGAGGATAAATGAACACACACCTTCTAGTTTGTGCATACCTTGTCTTCAAGGGAGGTTTTCATTTCATTCATATTTTTATTGAGAAATGTTTAATTAATAGTCTAAATGGGGAAAATGTCAATACCTAAATAAGGACCAATAAAAAATTTCCAATTAATCCCTCACATTTACCTCATCCCATAACTCATTATGCACTCAATTGAATACTTCCTATATGCCTTTATCAATAAAAATCATTGACCACTAGGTCACTCTTGTTATCTTCTTGTGACTACTCAAAATCACATTCTCATGATATAAAACACACCTTCAAATATCTAACCACCATTTCCAAGCGATAGTTTTTTCTGTGCACTATACGTGGATACAATTAAATATATAGTAAGCAAATACTCCTGGTCAACATAATCCTCCAAAGCTATAATGGTCATATTTTCAAATCCAAAAATAACCCTATTCAGTCATGGGTCATTTGAGTATGACATCTTTTCACAAGAATAATATATATAAGCAACATATCCCATTCTTAGGGCCTCATAACTTACATGTTTGGGATTCCTAGGAGATCACAATAAAGAATTCAATTATTTCATGACTTTCTTAATTACTTAATTTAATGCTAAGTTTGCATATACCTTATAGGGATGTGTTAGGTCAACTTGTGAAGTTACATCACACACAAAATATTATTTCAAAGTTTCAAAGGTTATATTAGTCCCTCCACTATCAAACACATTGTGATATACATCTTACATACACATTCACCATATGCGTAACTATGAGGTTTTGATGCCTTTTTGGAGTATTTCTTCATGAGCATGGTCGGGAACGCTCAACCAAAATTGAACTAACCCCTTTTAGACCCCAAAGAAAAATGAGAACCTTTAATTAAGTGGAAAAATTTGTTATCCCAAATTCACCCCTCAAGGTTATTTGGATAACTTGCATGATTTCTTCAGGCTTGAGCAAGTTGAATTGGTTCGAGGCCCAAAATCAGGTTTTGAGGGTCCCTTTGGCTCTTCTCTAACTTCCTTATCCAAGGAAAAATTTCAAGGAGTTTGAAAAAATTGTAAAAAACCAAAAAAAAATGGCTTCTTTTAGTGTATTGCGGAAAAAGTAGAAAAATTTGTCCCAAATGTCTCGTGGGACAGAGGGACATCTAGGACCTACAAAGCCAAAAGGGCTGCAACTAGTTCAAATCGGCAAAAGTAGAAGTTTTTATCCTACATGGTCTGCGAGTCATTGGGACAGTCGAGCCCCGAAAAGGTGAAATGGTCGATTTGCAAAGGAATCGGTTAAGTCAGATTTCAGTGTCCCAGGCCGCACAAGTTCATGTAGGATTGTTGGGACCCATAAACCCAAAATGGTTGAAATACAAAGAAGTGTGGCAAACGCAGATAAAAATGGCCTACATGGTCTGCGAGACAAAGGGACAGCCGAGACGTGCATTGCCGAAATCACCGTAGGTAGGAGTCAAAAAATGCGGAAGTTTTTATCCCGTGCGGTCCACGGGACAGTTGGGACAGTGGGACGCGTAGGACCCAAAAACCTAAAAATGTCACACGAAGAGCCAAGCAAAGCGGGCGGAGCGGAAGTCAATGACTCTCACGGCCCGGTCAATGGTAGGACAAGTGGGACATCAAAAGATGAAATCGTCACACCAAGAGGGAATCAGTAAAGGCGGGGAAAGGACGACCAACCGGTCTGTGGGACATCGGGACATGAGTTCCCCAAAAACTCACAATAGCCGCAATGCAAAGAGAAAGTCAACGTTTGACTCCTGAACTTCAAACAGTCATAACTTTTGACCCAGAGCTCTGATTTTCATGAAATTTGACTTTCTAGAATGGGGACGACGTCTTCAGCTTCAGTAAATCAAATTCCAAGTCCCATTAAATGACCAAAATCCCTGGTAAACCCAAAACAACTACCTACACTCAGAATGTTGTATCTTTTTCATTTCTCTACGAAATCACACAAAATTGGTACCGTTGGAATCGTGGCTCCGAGCTTGATGCATAGAAATAAAGAAATCTTGAATTTGATGAAGAATTGATGGATATTTTTCTGAAAATGTGGCCAGGTTTAGAATAGTGTTTTATTTGGTAGTTGGGAGGACATTAATGAAGCACAGGCAGAAATTTTTCACTGTTGCAAGTTATGGGACAATATGGGGGGCCTTTTGCAAGTAAAATACCATCATTTCACTCCATTTATGGCATCTTGCAAGTGGTGGGAGAACATATTTTGGGATTTTCATTTCTCTTTCTCTCTCTCCTTTCAAAATTCTATAAATTGGAGTGTTGGGCTCATTGTAAAGGGAGATAGTTTTTGTGTAACAGAACTCTGTCAAATTTGTTTTGTGAAATCAATGTGTTACAAGCCCTTGTAGTGGACTCCTTGCATGGTGATCTAGGCCCTTATTTTATAACAAATTGAGTTGTGCATATCAATGAATCAATAGATATAAGTTTGTGGATGTCTCTTCCCCTGCTGTGTTTATTTGCATTCTTCTTGCCCCTTCAATCTCATGCAAATGTATTGTGTCCACCTTATGCTCTTGTAGGAATTCATTATCATTGTGTGTGTATGAAAAGTTTTTGTGAATGAACTTGTTATATTGTGGAGAACTGTTATCACCCCTTCTAGTATGCACTTTGCTTCTATTTTTCACACATTGTAAGACTATTCTCACACTCTCCTTTTCTGGTGTATCACCGCTTTAGTGTAGGCATTGTTTTCATGCATTCTCTCTCCATGTTCCCTTGGAAAGTTAGATTAGGACAGATATTTTAGCCTACATTAGAGTAGATTGTGGCAGGTAGTTTAGGAGCAAGAACCAACTTTCTCTAGAGGTCTATCTCAAGTAGCAAGTCCCACAACTTGGAGATAGTACCCATGGTATCCAGTCACACCGTGGGCTCAAGCACACACACTTGTGTAAAACCGAAGGGTGTTATGATTTGTAGATAAAAAAAGTATGATCTCAAAAATTCAACCATAGAAAATGAAGGGAAAAAAAGACTAAAGTAGTCCCAAACACAAGATTTGGCCATAGTTAAGATAGGACGAATTCATCCATCCTCGAAAATGTCATAGAGTAAATTTTTTACAATAGGAGAATTCATCCTATTATCAAATCCCATATTTTTAGAGGAACTTTAAGACACTCTACACATTCTCCTCACACATTCTCATATCAAAGTAAATTTTTCTGAGTCTAAAATTGGTGAAATCTTTTTTAAATGCTAGTTTTTATTTTCATTTACATAACTCCTCTATGCCATTACAATTATCATTATAATTTTGACATGAGTTAGGATATGATTATTTTTTATTAACTATAATATGATATTAGCTGATATTTACACAATTTTCTGATGGTTAAATAAGAATAAAATCATAAATTTAGCATTACAAATTCATCTATTGATACACCAACAGTATGAGCGTCATGATATTTTTTGAATTTTATTATCGTTATATTTTAAATTATATAATTGTAAGGCCTATGTTACACAACTAAATGCGGCCAAGAAAAGAGTTGTATGGTTCAATTAGAGTAGAAATCCATAGAAATTGATAATCGAGAGAGAGAGAGAGAGAGAGAGAGAGAGAGAGAGAGAGAGAGAGATGAATTGGTCAATACACTACACTTAATTATGTGTAGATAGTCTAATTCATCAATAGTAAAATATAAAAAAGGTTTCAATACACCTAGTGTTAGAACTAATATTAAGTGCTTATAAACCTTAGTTTATAATTAAATAATTAGGAATATTTATATTCTTAATTATTTAATATAAACTAGGTTGTATATGTTTAATTTATTATAGTTAATCAATATTTAAGTGGGGATGCTTTGCAAAAAGAAACAACCTGTCACTTAATAGTTCATGACTCGTGGGGTCAAATATATGTATCATGTGTTATCATCAAATGGTTGAATTCACTTAAATTTTGGGACAGAAGTGAGGAGGGTTGGCAAGAGAAGTCAGGAGGGAGATCTAGATCGTAATGTTTCTCAAATGTAATGGAAATATCTTTATTCCATGGTATTATACCATGTAATATTAATCCTAATTTAATTAGCCAATAGAGATTGGTTGGTTGGGTGGTTAGAATATTTATATAAATACCCCTCTCAATCTTGTATAGTTTTTAAAATGTGCAGGACAAACTAAAAATGCAGGTTAAAAAAAGTAAAAATAAGAGAGACAACCTTTGTGGAGAATAGGGATTTGAATTTTTCCTAGTGGACATTGTAAAAAAAGTTGACATGAGTTAATAGATGGAATAACCTTGTTTCAAACCTATGTCTAAATATTTCCTCCATTAATTCTTACATTACTTTTATACATATTTAAATTACAAGTTTAAAGATTAACACCTATATGTACTATAACATATCATGTTTTATAACCTAAGTTATACTAAGTAGTACAAAATAAAATAAACCTATATTCTAAGTGGACCTAATAAAATTAATATTTACCTATGCTTTTTTTAAACTATATTTATGCCAAAGGTGTTCCCCCTATGGGAAAGACCTTTCTGGTCGTTCACATAACTAACCTGATTTTGACGGGCGTTTGGATGTTTTTCACAAGAGATTGATTTTTACTGGTGTTGACGGTTTTGACTAGCATTGTGACATTTTTTGTGTTTTTAATCGGTGCCCTAATTTTTTTCCCCGCCACGAACTGGATATCTTTGCTTTATTTCCACAACTTATCTGAAAAACTAAAAAATCACAAGTGTCGTTCACTTTGAAATTCGGAAAGATCTTATGTTTTATTGAAATTTTTACACACGCCCTAACCACCTGCTTCATAACTATGTGTGTGACCCCTCTTCCCAGTGCCCTGTGATGTCAACTTATAGCGCACTCTCCTCGTTGTAAATAAAATGCATATGCGTGGTTCATGACTCACCAAGTCTTGTGTTCTTTCTAGGAAAGATGTAACATTAGATTTTATACGTAACTAGCTGACTATTTGAATGGGGGACTATGTTCTCACAAATTTCAAAAGTGGTGTGTTTTGATAGTAATTCTTGTGAATTATATTCCCTAAATTAATTAGGATTGCTTATGTTATTTACCTTACTGCAAATTGATATTTTCTGCTAGTTTTAGTGTGTAATTATTTGTTGTGTCGTTGTGATTAGTGCCTCAAAAGAAAATTATTTGCCTTGATATTACTTGAAAGCCATTGAATATGATCTTATTTAATTTTTTCTTGCTATATTGTGCATGTTTCTTAGTCAATCCCTCAATAATTTTTGGTGTATCACCCCATTTATTACAATTTTATCCATCTCTCTAATCCTCAAACCCCACAGTTATATTTTTAGGGATACTTCAAAGAAGGAACCGGCCTTGTAATTCCAGAGACTCACCTCACAATAGGGAGACCCATATCCCATGAGGTGTTTCCATTGTATCTGCAGAAGTGAGGGAGAAGCAAAGTTAGAAGATCTGCCAACCCTCACCACAAGGGTGCACTTCTGAGAAATAACAAAACCCTAGGTTAACCTAGTGTAAAAATTATGGACATCTAGATATGCGAACTTAGTGCTCACTGTAGCCCCTTTAATTCTATCATGTTGTGTTTCAGTTCATGTGTGTTCTTTACTTGTTGCCTTGATACCCTTGTTCAATGGATGCTTTTGGAGTGCAAGATATTAAGGCACATTTTGGCCCGCGATACATACACATTTTATCAGGTTATTTGATACACTAATTTTGTGTTTATATCAGTCATAATATGTTTACTCCAATTATACATGATTAATGTCTTATATTTTAAATTAAGCAATAATTTAAAAACATCCATTATCTCAAAAGGGAAAATTGTGGGGTTTTATAACACCTTCATATATACTTTGTATATACTTCTTTAAATGATAGTGTATGATGATATGAATACAACTATTAAATCAAGATATAGTTGTGATTATTGATTCACAATATACATGAGTATTGCATCATGAAATTTACATAAATTAACTTACTCAAACCAACTAGTGTGGATAGTTACATGGCTTCACTTAACGTGCCTCATTTTTTGGATAATTACAAGGATTCACAAAATAGGACCAATTGTTGTGGATGTTTTTTTGGCTTCACATGGTATGCACAATTTCTACTTTTCTATTTATGCTCACATCACTCTTCCCTCCAGTGTATAGTACTGAGGGGAAATATCTGTACATGGCTCATGCTCTTACTATTCCACTCATCTTCCCTCACATATAACATTGGGGGAAAAATGTGTAGACGTTTCATGATTTTAATTCTTTATTTAATTTTATTTAGTTATTTTTTATCAGCATCTTGGTTATAATTTTATACACCATTTCACATGCGGTATTCAATTTCACACATATGGCTACATGCAGAGGAGATATGAACACACACATTCTAGTTTGTGCATACCTTGTCTTCATGGGAGGTTTTCATTTCATTCATATTTTTATAGAGAAATATTTAATTAATAGTCTAAATGGGGAAAATGTCAATACCTAAATATGGACCTATAAAAAAATTTCAATTAATCCCTCACATTTACCTCATCCCATAACTCATTATGCACTCAAATGACTACTTCCTATATGCCTTCATCATTATAAATCATTAACCACTAGGTCACACTTGCTATCTTCTTGTGACTACTCAAAAGCACATTCTCATGATATAAAACACACCTTCAAATATCTGACCACCATTTCCAAGCAATAGTTTTTTCTAGGCACTATATGTGGATACAATTAAATATATAGTAAAAAAATACTCCTAGTCAACATAATCCTCCAAAGCTATAATAGTCATATTTTCAAATCCAAAAATTACCGTATTCAATCATGGGTCAATTGAGTATGACATCTTTTCACAAGAATCATATATATAAGCAACTTATCCCATTCTTAGGGCCTCATACCTTACATGTTTGGGATTCCTAGGAGATCACAATAAAGAATTCAATTATTTCATGACTCTCTTAATTACTTAATTTAATGTTGAGTTTGCATATACCTTATAGGGATGTGTTAGGTCAACTTGTGAAGTTACATCACACGTAATATATTATGTCAAATTTTCAAAGATTATATTATTCCCTTCACTATCAAACACATTGTGATATACATCTTACGTACACATTCACCATATGCATAACTATGAGGTTTTGATGCCTTTTTGTAGTATTTCTTCATGAGCATGGTGGAGAACGTTGAACCAAAACTAAACTAACCCCATTTAGACCCTAAATAAAAATGAGAACCTTTAATTAAGAGGAAAAATTATGATCTCAAAAATTCAACCATAGAAAATGAAGGGAAAAAAAGACTAAAATAGTCCCAAAGACAAGATTTGGCCATAGTTAAAATAGGACAAATTCATCCATCCTCGAAAATGTCATAGAGTAAATTTTTTACAATAGGAGAATTCATCCTATTATCAAATCCCATATTTTTAGAGGAACTTGATGACACTCTACACATTCTCCCCACACATTATCATATCAAAGTAAATTTGTCTGAGTCTAAAATTGGTGAAATCCTTTTTATATCCTAGTTTGTATTTTCATTTACATAACTCCTCTATGCCATTACAATTATTATTATAATTTTGACATGAGTTAGGATATGATTATTTTTTATTAACTATAATATGATATTATCTGATCTTTACACAATTTTATGATTGTTAAATAAGAATAAAATCATAAATTTAGCATTACAAATTCATCTATTGATATACCAACAATATGAGTGTCATGATATCTTTTGAATTTTATTATCGTTATATTTTAAATTATATAATTGTAAGGCCTATATTGCATAACTAAATGTGGCCAAGAAAAGAGTTATATGGTTCAATTAGATTAGAAATCCATAGAATTTCATATGAGAGAGAGAGAGAGAGATGAATTGGTCAATACACTACACTTAATTATTTGTAGATAGTGTAATTCATCAATGGTAAACTATAAACAAGGTTTCAATACACCTAGTGTTAGAACTAATATTAAGTGCTTATAAACCTTAGTTTATAATTAAATAATTAGGAATATTTATATTCTTAATTATTTAATATAAACTAGGTTGTATATGCTTAATTGATTATATTTAATCAATATTTAAGTGGGGATGCTTTACAAAAAGAAACAACCCGTCACTTAATAGTTCATGACTCGTGGGGTCAAATATATGGATCATGTGTTATCATCAAATGGTTGAATTCATTTGAATTTGGGGACATAAGTAAGGAGGGTTGGCGAGAGAAGTGAGGAGGGAGATCTGGACCGTAATGTTTCTCAAATGTAATGGAAATATCTTTATTCCATGGTACCATACCGTGTAATATTAATCCTAATTTAATTAGCCAATAGAAATTGGTTAGTTGGGTGGTTAGAATATTTATATAAATACCCCTCTCAATCTTGTATAGTTTTTAAAATGTGCAGGACAAACTAAAAATGCAGGTTAAAAAAAGTAAAAATAAGAGAGACAACCTTTGTGGAGAATAGGGATTTGAATTTTTCCTAGTGGACATTGTAAAAAAAGTTGACATGAGTTAATAGATGGAATAACCTTGTTTCAAACCTATGTCTAAATATTGCCTCCATTAATTCTTACATTTCTTTTATACGTATTTAAATTACAAGTTTAAACATTAACACCTATATGTATTATAACATATAAAGTTTTATAACTTAGGTTATACTAAGTAGTATAAGCTAAAATTAACCTTATTCCAAGCAGATACCATAAAATTAATATTTACCTATGTTTTTTTTAACTATAGTTACGCTGAAGGCATTCCCCCTATGGGAAAGGCCTTTCCAGTCATTCACGGATAACCTAATTTTAACGGGTGGTTGGACGTTTTTCACAAGAGATTAATTTTGACGGGCATTGACGGTTTCACCCGTGTTGTGAATTTTTTTGTGATTTTAATTGGTGCCCTAATTTTTATCCCTGCCGAGGACTGGATATCTTTGCTCTATTTCCACATCTTATCCGAAATACTAAAAATCACAAGTGTCGTTCACTCTGAAATTTGGAAAGATCTCATGTTTTATTGTAACTGACTGACAATTTGAATGGGGGACTATGTTCTCACAAATTTTAACTAGCAATCGCACGTGAGGTGTTCAATGTTAACGCCAAAAGAAAAATATTGGCAAGAAAGGAAATTGAAAAGGACAACAAAACAATATGATATTTCAAGCAGGAAAATGAAACACTACGAAGTGGTGAAAACTGGAGCAGTAGAAAATTTCTGGATTGCAGAAGAAGTGGAGTAGTTTGAAAGGGAAGGGTCATTGGGGACTAAGGGGGGAGTGTTAAGGATGAGGAATGAAGTTTGGATTTCTCTTGTATGTTTGACTGCATAAGAGGTGTTGAGGACATTTTTTGCAAGGAAGATAAGGAGAGAACTCTCCCTCTAGAATTTGGTGGAATTGGAACATGAGAAGGGCTGTTGGAATCCCATTGGACCCCGTGTATCGTTGAAATTTGACGATGATAAATAAAGGCAAACTAGGTAGACATAACAAATTTTCATCAACAATGTCGATGATAGAGCCAATAGCACCATTTATAAGACATATTTCAACCCACAAATTTATGGAATGCATGACTAGTTGGTTGACGAAATATCAACATTGACGACTCTATATTTAACATTTAAACTTTATAAGACATGCATTGACTTTGACTCAATAACAAATGTGAGAAACTTATCTAATATAGCTACAAGATATTATTAAATAATAGTTTTGACACACACATATATTTTTACACTAAGAAGATGATAAAATATCAATAAAACTAAGATCACATATTTGAGTTTATCAAGCTATAAAAATAAGACTAAAACTAAACTCTACTTCAACCACCAATTTACATGAAACTAAAACATATTAAAAATCACAAATAATGTTTTGACAAAGATTTGGAATGAAAATGAGTCACGGTGAATGGACTTGTATATTACAACTATGACCTCTTACATGGGTTGATTAATTGATGTGGAGATGAACACATACAATGCAAGTCTGTAGAAATAGAAGATTCAAGAATGGTACCAACAAAATATGGCTCCAACTATTAGAGCTTATATGGAGGCACCAACCTGATATGGAAAATAATAGATTTGAATCAAGATTCATGTGGGACATGTTAGAGAGTACAGGAATTGATTTTACACAGGATTTGAGGTGATAGGTAAGGAAACCAATGATAGCTTGGATGCGTCCATATAATCAAAATGCAAACACCAATGTTGGCCCAATGCATATATGTGTCACAGGATCATATCAAGACTTCAATTCTTGCATGTTTGGTGATGATGCAAAGCAGTAAAAGGATGGGCATTGTCATCGTCGGTTGCGCGTGAAAATAACTTGTTCAACAAACTTAATGCGCAAGCTCATGAGTTCGTTCGCAGAGTGCAATGGCCAAGACCCGTTCAAATGAATACACCCGCCCAATGGCCAGTGTTTGTGGGCTTCACATCATTTTCGTCATTAGTGTGGTTGTCACAACAATTAGTTGAACAGCTGCAACACAAAGAACCCACAGTGGCCTCCACATTTGTGACAAAACCCTTGACCTATGAATTCAGGAAAAAAATCTCAAGTAGGCAAATGTAAAAAATGATTTTTTTCTTAGTTCGAGAAGATTTAATTGTCAAACCATTTCCTGGCATGTGAAGGATAGATGTGAGTCTGTGCTTCGTCGATTGATTCATCTCACACGTCCATGTCTCGTCAACTATGAGAAGGGGTGGAGCATTACACATGTGCGAACACCTTTCTACATAATGAAATTATAGGATTTGTGAGTTACAGATATTTTAGATTTATCCTCATCCTGTACGTTGTTATCTTTCTTAATAGGACAAGTTTAATGTGAAAAATTTAAGGTTATAGACTTAAGACACATTTTAGTTTTATTTTTAAGGGCATTCGATATAGACATTCTATAGATTAATAACAATTCAGTTGAAAAGATATAATATTTCGGAAAAAGAAAGAATTTATTTTAATTACTTTCTAGACCCTATTTTTTTAAATAACATGACATTACAACAATAAAAAAAAGACATTTTGGCATTAATATTTTTAAGTATCCTAAAGACTTTGATTTTAATGTAGACTTATGACATTAACAAAAGTGACACAAACTATGAAATACATGATTGGCAAACTACTTCCAGTTGTTATCCAATGATGGTGAATGTTATATGGTCAATGGTTCTATGATGAATTATCTTGTCATACTTTGTGGTGTCTCTTGCTTTTTGGCGTATTGTAGAGACAACTTTACCGAATCATTGTTTAAGAGTGATGTGACTTCCTGAATGTTGTTGAATCAAAATAAAAAATAATTTTACCTTCTGAAAAAGTAATGATAAGAATCTAAAGGAGGAAGAGTTGGATATTATATTTATTTCTCTTTAAAAAAATAATATAATTAGCAAGATATTCTAAGAATTAAAGAGAAAAAAATAATATTTACATTCAAGCATTAAGTAAAGAGTTGTCTCTTCTAATGGATAGTGTTCGTGGAGATATATATTTATTTACTTTCAAAAAATTATCCTAAACCAAGATGTACAGATTCCAATTTAATATGAATAAAAATACCTGAAATATGCATTTAAATTATTTCATATTAGCTTGTAAATAAGTACACAGAATAATGGTTCGAGGTTAAATCAAAATATATAACCAATTAATAGATATCTTATGATTGATAAATTACATATGCCATGGTTATAAAAACCATTTCAAGGTGTAAAAATAGGGAATTGACAAAGGAGTGCTACATCTAGAGTAAGAAATAATAACTAATCAGTATTGAAAATATTTTCTAGTTAAATATAAAGAAACATGATGGGTTTTTATGAAATCTGGATTAACAAGATAGGAGGGGAAAATTAATTATATTTTGGTTCATCTTGCAAGCCTCTATGGGGTCACGGCAATTGTAGGAAAAGCCATATGTTTTTTTACTAGATTCAATGTGTAACGCCCACTAATTCACGACACAAAGACCAACATGGCAAAGTACAAGATAATTTTATTTTTATTTGTTTGATGTACATAACGACGCAACATATGGTCACAAAGGTTACAGCTAACTTTTCAAATAGCTTGACTCAATGATGACCTTATGGATAGCACGGAAACAACTAACACCTATCAAGGATAGTTCACTTTACTCTTTACCAAGGCACCACAAAACAGCTCAACCACAATATGCAGTCACAGTTGGATACACTCCATGGTTTACAATCCCTTAAGGTTATGCATTTACCAAAAATTTTTTTTTCAAGACCTGCCTTAACAATCTACAAGATTCATGTTTATTTGGAGAATTCTTCTCACAAAGGTGAACTTATTACTTTGGTAATCTATACTAACTAGCTGAATCACAATGTTTTTGAAAGAGGTTCAACTAAAGACTTACAAAGCTAACAAAATTTGTTTGACCAAAAGAGACACCTTTCATCTCTCATCGGGTTGCATAAACATGCCCGAGCTGAAAATCTTGATCTGGACCTCCATTGCACAAGCAATGAGCATAAGCTCTAACTGAAGTGGAGTTCCATTACAATAGTTATCAAAACATCCTAAAAAACACCAAGAGAGAGAAATTCATCCTTAGCATAGATAGATTATCTTATTGCAGGGCGCACGGAGGAAATTTCCCCAAGCACAGAAGAGAGGCACAGAAAGAACTTTTCTTCAGGGCACAGGAGAAACTCTTTGTCTCTCGGGCATGGAAGAGACTCTTTTTTCTGCCGGTGTGCAAGATGGGTACAAAAGAGACTCATTCTCTCCCAAGCATGTAAGATGGGCATGGAAGAGACTCAATTTCTCATGGGTGTGCAAGACAAGCGTGCAAGAAGCTCTGGGTGCGCAAGAGGCTTTTCCTCTTCTACAAACTTCAGAAGGCCATAACTTTTGATAGGTAACTTTTTTTTGGAAAATGAGGACTTTTCAGAAATATCTCAACGTCCTCTTTCCAGAGAAACCTTAAGAATTTAATTTGGATAAATTTTTAAGGGTTAATTGTGAGAAAATGCTCTGCAGGCTTATAAAATGAAAACTGGTGACATTCGACTTATAAAATTTTGTTCAATTCGACCTCCCTCCTTTCTCAACACGCCAAATAGACATAGAGGGTTTCTCTTAGAGGAATTTAGGATGGATTGCAAGGTATAATTTTGTTGATTGAAGATCAATTCAAAATTTCTCAATTTTGACAGCGAAACGACTGCAGTTTTGCCTTTGTTCGATTTGAAAGGATCCTTAACCATTTCTTAAGTGGTTTAGTTTGTTTATGGGCACCTTAATCATATTAATTTCAATTCAATGTTTCATTCTATTGTTCATTGTTGCAGGGGTCGTTATGTGCATTTTGAATAAAATATTTGCCAGTTTGAAAAATTCTCTAACAGAGTTCTACAATTTCAATTTCAATTTGAACCATTTACATTTACCAACATAAATTTATGAATTCATTCTAATCCAATCACTACAATATTTAGTTTCCTTCAAATCATGCATTCTAAAGGAAAAGAGTAATATATTCTCTTCATACGTATGAACCCTTTTTAGTTTTCCAAAAAGAGATTTCAAATACATTGCAAACCCAGATTTCCAATGAAGACAATATCATCTTAACAGAACTAAATAACTTCTATTGAATTGTATGATTCTTATAGAACTTTCTTTTCCATTGATCAAATACAACTTACAAGATATAAATCTTTCTTTTCTTTCATCCAAAAACAAAAAACAGAGTACATCTATTTCACATTTTGAATTACAACTTTCATAACCAATATAAAACATCTTTCCATCACAAAAAATCTACAAGATCATCCATTTTGAAGTGGGAAAGGGTACAATAAATAATGATCCCAACAAGGACTATCAAAACTATCTTTTTCCTTTGCTCCAGAACAGCAACATGAAGATTATCCCTCTTTTTCAATTTTGATCACAACAAAAGGACGGGAAAGGCAATGCTTTCCATCCAACCAAGACATCCAATGAAAGGAGAATCCATCCTTCTTCATTGGCCCCCGAGCCCCAACCACAATGCAATAATAAATGTGTTTCAACACATGGCAACAACAAGCTTCCACAACACAAAGGCAATATTTCAACATGCACATTTCATATTAAAACATAGTCCAAAACAAAACAATAGTTTTACAGCCACCTGAAAGACAACAAACAAAACTCAGGCTTCTTCATGTAAGCCAAAGGAGCAAGAAACTATGGGGGATGCTACTTATGCCTCCCAAAGGGGAAATGGGTATCACCACCTGAGAACAAACTGCCAAAATATAACATTTCAAATCCCTGACATGCCCTTATGCCTCCCCCAAGTACCCCTTATTCCTCACATTTCCTTATGCCTCCCCAACCTCTTATGGCACCCCATAACGAGTAAAGAAATGCAAGCTATTTCTATATAAGGTGGAACCCAAATCCCAACTCCCTCCACACTTATACCTCCTTAAAAACACTTATGTCTCCCACAAAATAAACCACATAGCCTTCTCCTACACCATTCCTAGGCCATCTACCCAACATCCCACAAACAATAACAAACATACAAGCATTTACATATTCATAAAAGGGAAAAGAAGAGCATTTTCAAGAGCCAAACTCTTACCTCTCCATGATGGAGTTTGTTCCAAGTTTAAAACAACAAGCTTTCCAATGCAAAATAGTCTAAGAAATCAATAATCTACAAGCATGCAACAATATTCAATCTTCTCCAAAAGCAAGAGCTCTGCAAAAGCCCAAAAGAAGTCTCCCAAAATGAAGTGATAAAAGTGGAGCAACCAAAAACCAAGCTAAAGAATTTCAATTTATAGAAGAGGGAAGGGAAGAGGATGATGTGGATCCAAGTGGGATGCCACATCACACATCTTCAACTCTAAGCACAAAAGTCAACTTCATTCTCCAATGCATAATCAATAGGTGGGTGAAGAATATGACAGTTTTACATACACACTCAAACAAGCCCACACCATAAGGACTGAAAATAAAACATGTAAGAAAAGTGCAATAAAATCATTCAACTTGACTTACAAAAATTCATAAAGAAGGGCTAAATTTAACTCTCCAACCATAGGTAAGGTTGGTATATAAATTTAAGAGGCATGAGACAAGTTTAACTTGTCCCACAAGTCTCTAAAATCAGCATCCAAGGACAATTTCGAATTTCAAAGAAGATGGAGTGTTTCATACTCCAAAATCAACTTACACATCACTTACACATTTCTTACAACACTTTAATTTTAGGCCAATAACTCTAATAATTACTTTCTTATGACCCAATTTGATTAATTAATTTTTAACAATATGATTACTCACATTAATTAACACACCATTTAATAAATAAGGAAAGGGTTCAAAGCACCACAAAATAAACACATGCAACATTAAAATAAGGAAAATAAATAAAAGAAACATAAAACCCCTTGGTCACATTTGAAGGTGATCCCCCCATGGGAATCCCTAACAAAAATCAAACACTCACAAACAAATCAAGTTGCCATGGTGACCTTGTCGAATTCATCTAGAATTCCAAAGTGGTTGGTCTCCAATCCCCCGATGTGTGTTGTGATATTTTAACTTTCAAAACACAAATACCTCCTTCCGCCTTGTGGCCACATCAGAACATCCAAATGAATATAATATACTTCCAAAGTCATCAATATATATGTGAATCACAACAATCATCAAGCCAATCAACAGTGTCATTTAAAATTTCATCAACAACTATATCATCATCAATTTTAATTCAATTTTCATCTTCTACATCTACTCAAAATATCCAAATATCACATGTCCAAACAACATCTATAACGTAACCATGTCAGACAGTATATCGACATCAATATATAAAATATCTCTAATAATCATCATGCATCATATATGAATCAGAGTCAGCAATAATCCATGCTCTAACATCTAATCATCATACTAAATCAAAACTATAACAATGTCCATGGTATAGTCAACAGTGTCATGATCAGTATCAAAATGTGTCAAAGGGAAGTGGGCACTACACAATGATCTAGGAGGATGAAATTTATGCACAGAAGCTGCACTAAATGTATGTCATACAAACAATTTGTATTGTTAGTTTCTATTCTAAGAGTTGCCTTTTAGAAAATGTAGCACGACATTGAAGAGCTAGAAAATCTAGGGCCAACAAGATAAAAGTGATACATTTTTGTCCAGCAAAACCATAATGTTGAGGTGGGGAAGCGACGGGTAAAAGAAGTTGAAATTCTTCATAACTTTGTGAGGAAAGCACATATTTATTTCATCATAGATGGATAGACGAATTTAGTCCCTCAACTTAATAGGTGTTTTCATTATATTGTGAGCAAGAATACTCAGTCACAAGATACACTTTTTGATTTTAAGGTGAGGTTGTTCATTAACATACTGGTGGAAGTGTTGGTAAAGGAAAGGCATTGGAATACTTTGGATTGACACTTATATCTTATGTTGGAAATGTGCAAGGGAATGAAGACGGTGTTGCTATTGCAACCCATAAACATGTAAATACTTGATGCTAGTGGTCTTACATGGCTTGACCCCACATAGCTTGAAAATTGTTACATGTCTTCTGTTATTGATGTGCCTTATGACTTGACATTCTGCTACTCCGATATTATGTTAGTTTCTAGTTTTTGGACTAGATCAATGTTCATAAAATTAGACAGATTTATCTACTTTTTAATTAGTTTTTTATTTTGACGTATCTCAATTTGAAGGAGAGGTGAACTTACTAATATTTTGACAAGGAATTGTCTTAATTGTTCTTACTTACCTAGCTAGTGTAGGTTTATGTAATATCATTTTCTATCATTTGTAGTGACTTGACTGACTACTCTGAGAAGTATATTTGAATGTATGTAAAGGAAAATTCGTTGCTTACCCTAAACTGCTCCACAGCTTTAGGACATTATGTCAAAAAAAATATGGAAAATGACATGGCCTTGGTTGTAGTTGCATGACCGGAAAACAGTAGAGAAATAATGAAAACGACAACAATTTCTTGTGAAAGATTGTCTCCATTAAGAAACCTTTTCAACAAATAATTATGTTTTACTCCATCAGGACTGCATCTCCTCTTGTCAATTATTTCACATATCTTTCCTATCAAAGCCCTCCTTGCCTAATAATCCAGTAGGCTAACACAATATTAGTTAAATAAAATAGGTGATAGTGAATTCTATAATAGAGGCCTTCGAGTTTAATTAGAAGAATTTGAGAAGAGTTATAACCTTCATTGCTTTTAAATATGCAAAACCTGGTATCTTTATTGGTAAGGATATAATTCCTCCAACAAAAGTATAGAATATGGGAGCCATTTCATTTATTTCATCTTCTGTTTAAATACCCAAAAGTTGATTTGCCATCACGCTGATTTCTAGTTGCATGGTGTCTACATGATTAGTGTCACCAACCAATCGAACAAAATTACATATACATAAAGGACTTGTTGTAGCTCTAAAACTCTATATTGTAAAGTTATTATGATTCCCTTGCTACTATTATGTCCATAAAATGGAAAGAAAGAAAATTAAATGTAGTTTTCTTGGCTTTTTACATTCAACCTCAAAGAACATCTGCCTATCTTTCCATGTACTCATTCTCTTTTGTAGAATGATCTGAATATATGTGATAAAAAAAAATTTCACCTTCTTTGAACTCATTAGATTTATAACAATACCATGAATTTTCCTGTGAAGGTCTCCATGAACAGCAATCAAACCTTTCTTCCCTACCAATTCGCTAAAATATTTTGGATAGCCTTCTCTGAACAACCTTCCTTAATTTTGTAAGATATATCTATTGAAGCTTGGATCTACAGACATGACAGTACGCCTTACAAACAGCCTGCAAGAGAAGATCTTTCCATACCTACAAAATTTAAGACATATATGAAAGTGCCCAACATTAGAAAGTGTTGAGAACATGAAATGCTAAATATGAAACTCTTCATTGCATTTTGAATTATATCCAACCTTTTCACAGAGTCTTCAACAAATGATAGAGGTGTGAGTGTGATACACTTATATACTCGATCTAAGTCAGAACTGCCAAAGAAAAAAATAAGATACCCAAATAGTAAAGAGAATAAAAGATCATTTCAATAACGTTATCGAGGATAATGATTTAGTGGATCTTGAGTTAATGCAGGTGCTCTGCACACGATGTAATAAGGAAAGGAGCTTGATAAGTTTTTGAAAACTAGACATATTTCTCATAACAAAAAAGATGGATCAGTCCCACCTTAACAAATCAAGACCAATTCTGAGGAATAAATAAATGACTCTAGACCAAATTGAAATAAGTTCCATGAAGGGTTGAGATATGTCATACTAGGCTAGATATGCACTTCAGCTAGTAGATTAGATTCATTTCTTCATACTGAGGATTGATGAAAAACACTTGGCTTTCTATATCTTTTTTATGCATGGCAACTTTGGAAATCATTCCACCTCATATCACAATCACCTTCTGACATTTATCGAGGGGATGTGCCCTTTGGTTGTTTGGAAGGGAATAAGTAAAACACTTTACATTATTTGTTAACTTCCAACATGTTCACGTGTATATTAGTAAAGATAGTATTACTGACACATGTACAGAGCTTAAAGCCAATGAAAATTAGCTAGCATGACATAAGAATTGGTCTAGAAAGTGATAGAGAATAGAAATAAAGTTCAATGCAAACAATGAAGGAAACCGACAATCTACAACAAATAAGGATGGCAAGAATAGTCCAAGTACTCTGTTGGTTTTGTAATAAGTTCTTTGTTAGACCACCATCTATATGCGAGACATATTTTTGCCATGTTTTAGAATGCTCTGTGGCACAAGCACATTCATATAATGTTTGAAGTAGTAGATAGGATGCCCTTTTATGTCACATCAATATGGTGCAGATTTGATCTATACTTGTAGGAATTACTAACACCATTGATGACATGAAGCTCGATAACAAGTTGTCCTACTGTGTCATTTCATGGAATATTTTCTACTAAAGTGACTCAAAGAAAATTGGAGCCCCTATCGTTCAATGATAAAAGAAGTATGTAACAACAACAATTTTAAGTACATCTCAAACCACTATATCATTAAAATTATTACATTTCGAATGAAAAATGTGCATTTGAAGTTGGCATTAACATCAATCGGCTCATCGGTCCTTTCAGTTGAGTCCATCTACTCT
Source organism: Taxus chinensis (assembly GCA_019776745.2). Taxonomy (NCBI): domain Eukaryota; kingdom Viridiplantae; phylum Streptophyta; class Pinopsida; order Cupressales; family Taxaceae; genus Taxus; species Taxus chinensis. The sequence continues at coordinate 92,549,211 of CM034156.1, forward strand.
AAACTTGTGAAATGTTGGCTTTTTCATTTCTTAAGTTGGATTAACCATAGCCTCACCAACTACTTAATCAAAGGTGATACTCTCTTTGGGCAGGTTCCTCCCCTTTGCTACTCAGCATACCTCCTTGAGGTATTTACCCAATGGGGTCTAAGCAACCAATTCAAGTTATTATTTCCATTTCCAAGGGCAAATTCTTACATGTTACTCACCTATTTACAATTGGAAATATCACTTCCAATCTGGTTTGCATGCTTTGCACATTCATCCTAAACCAAAATGAAAATCTCAATAAAATTCAAAGTTGCATTACTAACAGCTCCCTTGTTAATCCTCGGCCAAGATCAAACTCTCCATATAGCTCCCTTCTTCATGGAAAAATATGATTCACAAATGTCTCGCTTAAAAAGTCTAAGGGTGGTAAACAAGAATATTGGAATCCTTATTATCTTGGATACCATTTAGGATATTTTCTACCCTCTCAAAGTGGTATATCATGTTCTTATATAAGGTTCACAATGCATGCCACATGACCTAAAGTTACAGTTAAGTGACCCAAGAAAAATGGGTAAATAACATATTTTATGTTTTCACACTTTGTGTGTCCTGAATTTGGTTGAGCCCTAAATTTCCATTTACTACACTCTCACCAAATTTATAAGATGGGTGAATAACTTATTAATTGTTAGCACTTATATATTGAACCCTAAATTTTTCACACCCCTTATTTGACCTGGTCTATCCTATTTGGCACATAATCATTCATTTACTACAGTATAGCAAACAATTGTTTTGGATTTGAAAACTTCTCAACCAATACGGAAACAAAACCAAAAAGGAAAACAAGAAATTTAAAGACTTTCTTATCTTAAACTTCTTATGGGCAGCATATGGCATCCAGAAGCCTCAAAGGCCGTCAGGAAAGCATAAAGCTCAATCTGTTTGAATCACAGTAATCACTTCCTCTGAAATATAGTAAAAACCCACATACTCCCTTGTAGTAATAATAAAACCCATATGGTGAAAAAGAAAATTTAAATCAATAGGGATGGATCTTGATCCAATCCATGACCTCTACCAAAAAAAATTCTGCTCCTACTTTAATCCAATCCATGGCAGACCAAGATTCTATCAGTAAAACCACCATGGGTTTTGTGTTTTTCTTTTCTAGAAATAGACGCCTTGAATTTTTATCATTAGGGAAAAGTAAAATTCACCATCTTAAACTCATAGATCCAAGATTGGCAAAAGGAAAACACCTGCAGTTAAATTGACCACTGCACCCATCGGACGAGGAGAACATCAAAGGTGTGTAACAAAAAAATCCACAAGCCCACAAAAAAAACCTTTCCCACAAATCATATTTAAACACGTAAAATTTGTTTCTTCTAAAACTTAAAGTTGGCTTCATCGTGTCACAACAGATCTACTCATGGGCTCATCCACTCCAGCAAAGGTAACATTCCACAATGTTTACATCTTTGGTCTATGTTTGAAATAATGAGCTCATCTGCTCCAGCACATGTATTAAAGATCGAAGAGTGCATTTTTGTAGATCAAATCAAAACTCCGTGTACCGTTCACATAGCAGAGGTGACAATATAAAGTAGGGAAGACCATACATTTTGAATAATCTAAATGTTTTGTTTCTATCCTGCATGATGGGTGATGGAAGAGAGGGCACTTGTACATTGCTCCAGCACACATTTCATATCTTTACGCCGAAAGGTGTGTTCTCTGGTAGAAACTTGCCCCTCCTCTAACAACTAGACAAATCAACACACACTATGAATTTTCCATACTGAAGTACATCATCAACCAATTCATAGTGTGCAGTGATTTGTGATGAGGGGCAAGTTTCTACAAGAGAACATGCCTTTTGGTGGTGTCTTTATACTACAAACAACGTGGTTGGCATTTCCAATCTCAATATAAAGCATATAGAGGGAAAGCTTTGTGGTTAAAAATATAGGCTAAATACAAGGTGAATCCCATGTCTTCATGTGGGTTATCTGCTTCAACCCCATTCTCTTCATCCATCAATTACCCACAAAAAAAATCTCTTTTATTGCCAACATTCCGAAACCTTTTCAAAAACCCTAGGTTTCTGAAACCCTCACAGGTAAGGTTAAGCGGTTCTAGAGTGATCACATGTGTGGTTGCTGGGACAGAACATTTCCCCCCAAAATGGGTTTACACAGTGGACATGACAAGGTGGACATATTGGCCTAGGCATTTCCCTTCATTCAAAAATTACAAGGTAAGACTGTTTTAGTCAAGTATGGAGGAGCAACCATGAAAAGTGAGGTTTTAAAGAATGGGGTTTTTAAGGACTTTGTTTTGCTTTCTTGTGCATGATTGAGGCATGTTTTTGTGCATGGTGGTGGTCCAAAAATCAATGAATGGCTTGTCAGAGTAGGTATCCGCCCTCAGTTCAAGAATGGCTTGAGAGTTACTGATGTGCCCACAATGGAGGTTGTTGAGATGGTGCTGGTTGGCAAGGTGAATAAATCATTGGTTTCTTTGATCACAACGGTTGGGGAAATGTTGTGGGGTCTGTGGGAAGGATGAGAAACTTATTGCTGCAAGGCGAGTAGGATGGGATTTAGGTTTTGTGGGAGAAGTTGCACACATAAATACTAGTGTATTGAAAGGCCATTGTTGACAATGAAAATATCCTCGTGATTTCCTTTGTTGTAACAAATGACAATGAGCAAGCGTATAATATCAATGTTAATACTGTGACAGGGGAAATTGTAGCTTCTTTGGGTGCAAAGAATCTTATATTGTTGACCGATGTGGCAGGACTGCTTTTGGACAACGATAATCCCGAGTCTCTTGTGAAGGAAGTGGTTATTAAAGGTGTTAAGAAGTTGGTGGAGCAGTAGACTATATTTGGTGGAATGATACCTAAAGTGAATTGTTGTGTTCGGACCTTTTTGTAGGGAGTTCGGACTGTCAATATCATTGATGGAAGGATTTTGCGCTCTTTACTCTTTGAGATTCTTATGAATGAAGGGGCTGGGATAATGATCACAGGCTAATTTATTGAAAGATGACATGTTTGTGGAAGTTGTTTTTTTCATTGTTCCTGTTGTCATTTCAGGATTCTTTCCCTTGATAGGTTTTTATGTTTTAGTTTTCAAAATTATAATGGAATATGGGTTTGATTCTCACAAAGCAGATTGTTGATATCAAAGTCCGGTAATATTTTGTCAATTGTAATTATGACTGATGTCCTCCCAGAATATATAGACAAAGAGTGGTAGGAGTGGCACGCTAAGCAATGCCACTAGGAATTGCACGTGGATAGGGTAATTTAAGCTGATTTTTGTCACATTGTTATCTATATTGGATTAACTTGGAAATTCAATGATCTTTTTACAATGGGGACGAGGCCTCCCCTCTATGACAACAATAAAGGACACGAGTGGCCAGGATTAAACTCGTGCATCATCGACATACTATTATTATTTTATTATGTTCCCTTTATCACACACAAATTAAAAAAATAATAGACATCCGCTATAAATGAATAGTTGCATGGGTGTCCTTCGAAATCCATGAAATTGTGACACTTCAGTTGACGGTTCAAAGAGGGAGGAAATTGCGAGGAATCAGAAGAAGATGGAATGTGAAGGAGTGGAGACTAGCAACATGTGGCAACTGCAGCATTGTAGTCTAAAACGCTTCTTAGCAGCAGTCGCCTCCTGGCATACACTAAGAAAGTTGGTATGATTTACATGTCACTTTTTTTGCTTGGCTCCATCATATGGCTCTGCAGATTTATCAACGCATGTAAGGCTAAGATAAAATTACCATCTGATTTCTATTTGTTTATATTTTGACATCAATCTTAACAGTGCAAATAACCCTAATAAATTTGTGAAGATTCGGTTTTCTAGGTTCTTGTTTATGTTATTGATATTTTGGTTTTAATGTTAACATGCTACATTCTATGGAATTTATGTGTCTAACTAGAATTATTTTTTAAAATGGATTATAATTATCGTAATCCAATCATGAAGATGAGAGATATCATGCAAGATCAAATTGCATTGATGTGAATATTGAAAATGAGATCGGGGAAAAAATGAAACACATATCACATAATATTTAGGTGACAAAAAAACTAACTCAGGGAATAGGTGTAGGGCATACAGGTATTTAATTCCCACCTTTTTACTAAGGCATGGAATATGGGTGGGACATGCAAGTATTTAATTCTAGCATTTTTATTTAGAAATATCTCATTCAACTGGTTGTTGAAACCCATTTTCACTCTTTTGGTCATTTGCTTGTGTGACTCAGTTATCGATGTTTTTTTCATGCCTCACTTGTTCCCATATAAGAACTAAACTTGGAACTGAAAACCGACATTTATTGGGTTTTTTTTCTTTTTACATTTAAGGTCCCTTCAAACACAACTTCAATCATGTGCATGTTGTAAGTAAGATTGAGACAAAAAACTAGAGCGTGTAGCACATTTTATTTGGGTGGGAACAATATACCTCCTCAAACAAGCATGTGCATGCATGTATTTATCTCTCACATTATTATTCCTAACCTTACATTCATATCTTTGAATTCCTTGAACATTCCTTTTACACATACATTCCTTAATCGTGCATTCTCACTTTTTTATTTCTAACCTTTGATTCGTTTCTTCATCTTGCTTGACCATTCCTTTTATGTGTCCAAATACCTGATCCCTATCAAGTAATTTTAATTGTCGAGGTCCTCCCAAACATATTTCTCGCCTAAATCACATTGTGTCATCTTTCACACTTCAAAGGTTTCACGTACATCATCTACACCTAGAAAAACTATGCGCCTCCCAACTAGAGCTACAATCCTTTTTCTTTTCCTTGATATCAATAGGAAAATTGTACTTACAATTGTGCATGAAACCCCTAATCTTGTTTTTACATACAACTCTAATCACATTAGTGTATAAAGTGGAGCACATAGTAGATATTGTTTTGGTATGAATAATCTCCGCTGGGCAATATGTGTGGGTCATAGCATGGACATGCATGTATTTTTTCTCACATTTTTATTCTTGACCTTACATTCATATCTCCACCTTCGTTGAACATTCCTTTTATGCATACATTCCTTAAGCATACATTCTCACTTTTTTTATATCTGACCTTTGATTTTTGTCTTTGTTTTGCTTGACCAATCCTTGTACACATCTAACTATTAGATCCCTTCGAAGTAATTGTAGTTTTCGGGGACATCCAAAAAATATTATTCACCTAAATCACATTGCATCATCTTTCACACTTCTTAGGTTATTCATAATATGGTGAAAATTTAATATTAGGAAAATTTAAAAAGGTGATTTTTTCAGAGAGGGTCAGTGTCCTGTTAGCCTAAAATTTACGGTATATAATTTTTTTGGGGTCCGCTTCGCCTACATTTGAAAACATCTCCTATGTAAACCTAGGTGATTCACCGGGTAGTATATTGCGCTACTAGTTACTACCACAAGTAGCGCTTACCAAATTACCAATACCGTGAACTCGCATACTCTTAAGCAAAAGAGATTGATGTGAGCCTGTTAGTAGATTAGAATAGGGTGACAGATGATATTTGGTGATGTGTGAAAAAGGTCTTAAGCAGTTGATGTGTGATAAGGGTTAAGTAGTTAACGCATGACAAGGGTTAAGTAGTTGACTCGTGACAAGTGTTAAGCTGTTGCAGGTGATAATGGTTAAGTAGTTGAAAGTGAAAATGGTTAAGCAGTTATAGGCGACAAGGGTTAAGCAGTTGACGCATGACAGAGTTAGATTTGAAGAGAGACTGAGATAGTTGACGTGTGACAAGGGTTAAGAAGTTAAATGCAATAAACATTTTAAACATTTGACGTGTGATAGAGTTAAAGTTAACGCAGGACAGAGATAGTTGACACGCAATAAGGGTTAGAGTTAACGCACGATAGGGAAAGTTGATGCGCGATAGAGACAGTTGACGTGCGACAGAGAAATTTGACGCGTGACAGAGACAGTTGACATGCGATAGAGACATTTGATGCGTGACAAGGGTTTGAGTTGACATGCGACAAATACATTTGACGTGTGATAAGGGTTTGACTCAACCTTATTCATTGCTTAGACTTCCTTCATGTCATAATTTTGATATATAGTCTTCTAGATCATTAAGACACTGATATGTTCCACTTGGGATTATGCTAATCATCGGTAAGATTCAAATAACAAATACCTTACCGCGTGACAAATATAGTTGACACGCAATAAGGGTTATATTTAACGCGCGATAGGGACAGTTGACGCACGACAGAGACAGTTGACGTGTGATAGAGACATTTGACGTGCGATAGATATAGTTAACGCGTGACAGATACAATTTACATACGATAGAGACATTTGATGCGTGGCAAGGGTTTGAGTTGACGTGTGATAAAGAAAGTTGACGCGTGATAAGGGTTTGACTCAACCTTATTCATTGCTTAGACTTCCTTCATGTCATAATTTTGATATACAGTCTTCTAGATCATTAAGACACTCATATGTTCCACTTGGGATTATGTTAATCATCAGTAAGATTCAAATAACAAAGACCTTACCTCTTGAGATCAAAACTTAAACTACTGCAAATCATTGGTAATAATTTAAACGAATATCTTTTAGTGATACTAATGCAGATCTTAAAGAATATTCATACTCAAATCTCATGTTTCACCCTTGCATGATCTCTCTTCCTCCTTTTTAATATCATACCTTTTCTCATAAGATTTTGCAACTACTGCTATATCGTTAGTCATCTATATGAAATAGTATTTCAACCTATGTACAGTTATATCTCTGTCATTCAGGAAAGCTTGCACTATAACATACTTAAATTTTTTATGACCACCTTGTGGGAATGTCTTCATACACGTGCTTGTGTGAAATAAACATGCATTCTTGGATTATCTAGGCCAACAGAGAATTTTATAGGTTATTAAAATAAAATGATACTTTGAACAATCAAATCTCATACCTTCAAGTTATCTTTCAGTGCATCATATAATATCTACATGCCTACCTTACCTCTTGAGATCAAAACTTAAACTACTACAGATCATTGGTAAGGATTTAAATGATTTTTTTTTTTTTTGATATTACTGCAGATCTTAAAGAGTCTTCATACTCAAATCTCATTACTTCTTAAGAATTTGTAACCTGGTATATTGATAACCTCTCTTCCTCTTTTTTAATATCATACCTTTTCCCTTAAGAATTTGTAACTACTGGTATATCCTTAGTCACCTTTATGAAATAGTGTTTCAACCTATGTACATTTATATCTCTGTCATTCAGCGAAGCTTGCACTATAACATACTTACTTTTTTATGACCGCCTTGTGGGGATTTCTTCATACGCATGCTTGTGTGAAGTAAACATGATTTCTTGGATTATCTAGGCCAACACAGACTTTTATAGGTTCTTAAAATAAAATAATACTTTGAAAAATCAAATCTCATAGCTTCAAGTTATGTTTGAGTGCATCATATAAATTCTACATGTCTACCTTACCTCTTGAGATCGAAACTGAAACTACTGCAGATCATTGGTAAGAATTTAATTGAATATCTTTTTGTGATACTACTGTAGATCTTAAATATTATTCATACTAAAATCTCATTGCTTCATCCTTGCATGAGCTCTCTTCCTCGCCTTTTTAATATCATACCTTTTCCCTTAAGATTTTGTAACTACTGGTATATTCTTAGTCATCTTTATGAAATAGATTTTCAACCTATGTACAGTTATATCTTTGTCATTCAACAAAGCTTGCACTATAACATACTTTTTTATGACCGCCTTGTGGGAATGTTTTCATATGCATGCTTGTGTGAAAAGAACATGTATTATTGGATTATCTAGGCCGACACAAACTTTTATAGGTTATTAAAATAAAATGATACTTTGAACAATCGAATCTCATACCTTTAAGTTATCTTTGAGTGCATCATACAATATCTACATGCCTACCTTACCTCTTGAGATCAAAACTGAAACTAGTGCAGATCATTGGTAAGAATTTAAATGAATATCTTTTTGTGATACTACTGCAAATAGTCTTAAAGAATATTCATACTTAGCAAATCTCATTGCTTCACCCTTGCATGATCCCTCTTCCTCTTTTTTAATATCATTGTGCCATTTTCCCTTAAGATTTTGTAACTGCTGGTAACACATCCTTAGTCATCTTTATGAAATAGTGTTTAAACCTATGTACAGTTATATCTCTGTCATTTAGCAAAGCTTGCACTATAACATACCTTTTTATGACTACCTTGTGGGAATGTCTTCATACACATGCTTGTGTGAAAAAAACATGCATTCTTGGATTATCTAGGCCAACACAGACTTTTATAGGTTCTTAAAATAAAATGATACTTTGGAAAATCAAGTCTCATACCTTTAAGTTATCTTTGAGTGCATCATACAATATCTACATGCCTACCTTACCTCTTGAGATCAAAACTAAAACTACTGCAGATCATTGGTAAGAATTTAATTGAATATGTTTTTGTGATACTATATGCAAATCTCAAAGAGTCTTCATACTCAAATCTCATTACTTCACCCTTGCATGAGCCCTCTTCCTCATACACATGCTTAATGTCATATTCATTCGATTCCTAGGCTTAAGATTTTGTAACTGCTGGTTCTTATATCCTTAGTCATCTTTATGACATAGTGTTTAAACCTATGAATAATTATATCTCTGTCATTTACAAAAGCTTGCACTATAACATACCTTTTTATGATTTCCTTGTGGGAATGTCTTCATACACATGCTTGTGTGAAAAAAACATGTATTCTTCGATTATCTAGGCCAACACAGACTTTGATAGGTTCTTAGAAATAAAATGATAGTCTTCATGGAAAATCAAATCTCATACCTTTAAGTTATCTGAATGAGTGCATCATACAATATCTATCATGCCTACCTTACCTCTTGAGATCAAAACTAAAACTACTGCAGATCATTGGTAAGAATTTAAATGAATATCTTTTTGTGATACTACTGCAAATCTTAAAGAGTCTTCATACTCAAATCTCATTTCTTCACCCTTGAATGAGCTCTCTTCCTCTTTTTTATATCATAACTTTTCCCTTAGAATTCTCTAACTACTGGTATATCCTTAGTCATCTTTATGAAATAGTGTTTCAACTATGTATTGTTATATCTCTGTCATTCATGAAATCTTACACTATAACATACTTATTTTTTTATGACTACCTTGTGCAGATATCTTCATACGCATGCTTGTGTGAATTAAACATGCATTCTTGGATTATCTAGGCAAACAAAGACTTTTATAGGTTCTTAAAATAAAATGATACTTTGAACAATCAATTCTCATACCTTCAAGTTATCTTTGAGTGCATCATACAATATCTACATGCCTACCTTACCTCTTGAGATCAAAACTAAAACTACTACAGATCATTAGTAAGAATTTAATTGAATATCTTTTTGTGATACTACTGCATATCTTAAAGAGTCTTCATACTCAAAATCTCATTGCTTCACCCTTGCATGAGCTCTCTTCCTCTTTTTTAATATCATACCTTTTCCCTTAAGATTTTGTAACTACTGGTATGAAATAGTGTTTCAACCTATGTACAGTTTTATCTCTGTCATTCAGCAAAGCTTGCACTATAACATAATTTTTTATGACCGCCTTGTGGGAATGTCTTCATACGCATGCTTGTGTGTTCTTAACATAAAAAAACATGCATTATTGGATTATATTGTGCAACACAGACTTTTATAGGTTCTTAACATAAAATGATACTTTGAAAAATCAAATCTTGTACCTTCAAGTTATTTTTGAGTGCATCATACAATATCTACATGCCTACCTTACCTGTTGAGATCAAAACTGAAACTAGTGTAGATCATTGGTAAGAATTTAATTGAATATCTTTTTGTGATACTACTGCAGATCTTAAAGAGTCTTCATACTCAAATCTCATTGCTTCACCCTTGCATGAGCCCTCTTCCCCTTTTTTAATATAATACATTTTCCCTTAAGATTTTGTAACTGCTGGTATATCCTTAGTCATCTTTATGAAATAGTGTCTAAACCTATGTACAGTTATATCTCTGTCATTTAGCAAAGCTTGCACTATAACATACCTTTTTATGACTGCCTTGTGCGAATGTCTTCATACACATGCTTGTGTGAAAAAAACATGCATTCTTGGATTATCTAGGCCAACAAAGACTTTTATAGGTTCTTAAAATAAAATGATACTTTGGAAAATCAATGCATGAATATCTTCATGAAGTTGATAGGTCAAGGGACTTGTTGTTCCGTTTAACTGATTTGGAGACATTGCTTACATTGATTGGTATTCTTCCAATGTTAAAGGAGATCAATACATTGATGAAGCATGCACAGGGTAGATTAATCTACATTGTGGATTTTATACGGATGAGAAAAATGGTATGTCAAAGTCTCGATATATTGTACTGTTCCCAAGATAGTTTTGATGCACCTGTTTTCGAGAATTGGAAAGCTTTATTAGATCTTAAAAATCCCAACAAATTTTTGAGATTTACTATCCACGATCACCTCTGCATCACCATTAATGGGAGGGAAATACCACTGCACATTTTACAAAAACGTCAAGATATTACAGGATCGGAATGAGAAGATGTTCCTTTGACACGTAATCTCTTTGAGTCTATTATAGTTGAAATAAGAATAAAGCTCAAAAAAAAATTAGAATCCTTATCATCAGAAATTAGAGAACGTTTCTGCGAAGATAAAATTCTTGAAGCCATGGGTGTGATGAATCCTAATTTTTGGAATACTGAAGGTGGTCATGCAAACTTTGTAAGAAATAATTTCCATAAATCCATGGGTGCAATAATGGAACAATTCAAAAAGACTTCAGAGCTCAAGGGTATGGAAATCAAAGGTATACTGAATGTTGATTTGTTAAAGTTTTAATCAACAAATTTTGCAACAACAATGAGGAACCAATATAAAATTTTAGATGAACCTTTTGAAAGTGGTGCTATTACAAGGCTGTGGCGAGGAATCTATCAAAGTTCTATCTTACACGAAGATATCAGTGAATATTTCAGATTATATGAGTTATGCCAAACAATGATTTTGGGGTCTATGGAGGACGAAAGGGTTTTCAGTGCATTATCATTTATAAAATCAAAACAGAGAAACAGGTTGGATAAAAATCTAGAAAGTTGCATGAGGTGTTATGTATCTCGCTACTCCATGGAAACGTTTCCTTTTGACAGAGCAATTGTGCATTGGAATTCCCTTTGCGAAAGAAGAGGTGTGAATAATACAGCTACAAGTGCAACTATTCCCAATGATGAGAGTGGAATTGGCACATCGTCACACTCTACAGAAGAGAACATCGAGTTTGAAGAAGCTATTGATAATGGATTGTTTCAAATTTAAATAGGTATCTTCTTCACCTTAATCTTATTTTTTGTCACTTTACATTTTTTTCAGCTCTTGTTATCATTAAAGATGTTACAGGTCTATAAATTTAAATTTATTTAACTACAATATTTTTATTTTTTTTTAAAACGTGGGTTGACATCCATCTGAGGAAGCTAGTACTTCTTGGGACTGACAATGTCAGGCAACTCACCCATCTATCTACTAATCCATTTATCGTGTTGAGCTTTCTTAAAACACAGATCTAGCACATTACCAGTGGCAGTGATGATTTTAACTTTAAATAGGTATCTTCTTCACCTTAATCTTATTGTTTGTTACTTTACATTTTTTCAGCTCTTGACACTTTTTATCATTAAAGATGTTAAAGGTCTATATATTTACATTTATTTAAATGCAATCTTTTTTATTTTTCTTGAAAACGTGGGTTGACATCCATCTGAGGAAGCTGGTACATCTCGGGACTGACAATGGTAGGAAACTCACCCATCTATCTACTAATCCATTTCTCGTGTTGAGTTTTCTTTAAACATAGATCTCACACATTACCAGTGGCAGTGATGATTTCAACTTTAAATAGGTATCTTCTTCACCTTAATCTTATTGTTTGTTACTTTACATTTTTTTCAGCTCTTCACACTTGTTATCATTAAAGATGTTAAAGGTCTATATATTTACATTTATTTAAATACAATATTTTTATTTTTCTTGAAAACGTGTGTTGACATATATATCCATTTTAAAGCATTCCATTTATTTATCATCTATATCCATTCTAATGACATAATGATCATATCATTACAAGTATAGAGAATAAGAATTATCGTGCTAAATCTATGTCCACATAAAATTGATCATCATCCATATAAATCATATCATTATCATCATTCATCATCATCTATCATCATTCCATGTTTTTAAAACAATTATCCATGGACCATTATCATCATTCATCATCATCTATATCCATCTATAACATTCATCAACTACGTCCACATACAATTCATGATAATCTAAGTAAACAAGAAACATACGTCATCATGATTCATCCCTATCTAGTAATGACCATTAAGAGTAAACCAAAAAGCATAAACTCCATATATAATCTAAAAATTATATCAAATCCATATGCAAGATCAAAATTAAAGATTATATAGTATTTCAAATTTTAAAAGGCTATCAAATCCATATAATTAAATTCAAATACCAAACTCAATAATAAAAGTTTTCACACTCATATAAATTTCAAATATAGACTCAATATTTAAAGTTTCCACACTCAATAATAAAAGTTTCAACCCTCTATTTGCCAATGGGTTCCCTTTTTTGCTGTATCCATTTCAACTCCTGTGCTTATTTCCCCAATCGTTTCTTCCCCTGTAGCTGTACCCCTTTCCCCAACAATAGAAATAACCCCAGAACTTATAAGATCTTCTGCAGCACTGTCCAGATTTTTTAAAATTCTTTCTTCTTGGTTTGTCGCATCTCCATGGGACAACAGATTTGGATTAGTTGCTGCCTTAGCTTTGAATAATATTTCAGGGTCGAAGCCGTGCTCTTTAATTATCCACTTTAGTGTATTGTTTTTTTTGTTAACCAAAACAATATTTTCCTTCAAATTCTTCGCTGCGGATAAACTGTTCTTCGATGTTTCCAAGTGAAATTGGAATACCTTTGCTTGACTCTTCAAATTTTCATATTTCAACTGCACAAAAAGAGTAATGTCAATTCAACATATTACTAAAAAATAGAAATTTCAAATTAACAATAAAAATTGTTTGCAAGTGATAGTACTTACAACGCTCTATTTCTCTCGACATTTGCAACTACTACCATATCCTTGTCCTTGGATGATTTGTTAAAATATCCCTGGGCCTCAACACTGATATTTTCTAATTTGTTTAATGTCTTATCCAAAATGTCATCATTATAGTTGTTGTTATACGTGATAGTCCCACTTCTTACTTAGGTAAGTAAGGAATCCATCTTCGCAGGTTGATTCTGGACTGTAGCGTATAAACTATCTCTTTGCCAATGATTTTCAAAATGACTAATCATCTCATTGATAAGAACTTTAGCCCTTTTCTCCCATTCTATGAGCTGATTGATATGCGGTAGAATAAACTCCTGGACATGGCCTTGACAATCATTACTAAGTAAGTTCTCCAAAGGAAAAGGTAACAACTGTTCACTATCTGTATCTGATGAAGATGATCTTGTTGGCGAAGTATGGGGGCTTTCGATTAGATCAACTGCTAGTGGTTTCTGCCTTTGGGTGGGCTGATCCTGTTTGTGATAAAACTAATCAAGATTCAGATAAATAAATTTAAATTTAAATGTAACTCAATATTGTAAAGCATGTTGAAATTGAAGTATACCTGCTGGCCTTCAATCATCTCACGGGTATTGAAAAAACTAGTTGGATCATTGCTATCAATTCCCAAATAATCTTCATCTAAATTTATATTATTCAAAACCGATATGCCCATTGCACTGGGCAAGCCACCAAGTGAGAGTGTTGGAATTCGAAAGGAGGAGGCAAAGTTTAGTGTCCCGCTAGCGGCTGAAGCAATTGGCATGTGTTTACCAATGTTATTTTTCACTATTCCTCTGGTTGGCATTTTAAAAATTATTGGTTGAGGGAGGTCGGTGCCTCTGTTTGAACAGAAGGATTGCAATGCACTAAAAAGTTCAAGAAAAAATATTAAAAAATAGAAAACAATCCAAAAAGGCAAAAACTATGAAATTACACGTAGTATTCAAAAGTTGTACCTTGTAATCAAGGGGTAGTTTTTTTTGGTGTTAAGGGTGGCCGTGTAGGAGTAGTATTAGGTGGTTGTTAAGGAGATATGAATGCATGCGACTATACGGAGTGAGTTGGGGAAGAAGGTTGAGTTTCCGAAACACGAGTATGGTCCAAAGTGCCTGTAATGTCATCAACATTGAATGTTATGTCAATTCAATTGGTTAAAATTTAAATTGGAAAATAAAAATAAAAATTTAGAATTTTATAAATAATATATGAGAAGGTATTACTTCTCTGGCGTTTAACTATTTCAAACTGTTGAGGGTTCGAAGAGGAGTGAGCTTCCATTTCAAATTGGGAGTCTCCCGAAGCCTCAGCGTGTTGTTGGCCTCTTCCTCTTGATAATGCCTTTTTTCGCGGAAGGGCTTCAATAAATCTTCTCTGCAAACTGTAAATTGTTAATAATTATGCAGTGTAATGTCGAAAATTGAAATACAAACTAAATAGTTTATACCTGTTGTTCTTCAAATGGAATTGACAACTTCATCAACTCCTCGTCAGTGCAAGTAGGAATTGGTTTGTCTTTTAAATTTAAAAGTGCCTCGTAATAAAGGTCGAGGATATAGTTTGTAGAATAAATAACAGGTTTTTCTGAAATCTTTGAATTTGTTATTTCAGTTCTTATTTTTTGTTATAGATAGGTGCGACAATCGAATTTTTGTTTTGAGATAGTGGCAACTATGTATACAATCACCTAGTTTGGTATATTTGTTTGCCTACCCTGCAACATTATTCTGGATTGAAAAAATGAAAACACTGTAGCAAGAAAGTGGTGTGCAATTGCTTCCGTATCCACAGCATGCCTGGATTTATTAACATGAGCTGCAAATGCCAAACAATGAGAATTAATATAAATTTATAACACCAAACTATATCATAATAAAAATAAGAATAAAAATAATGAATGAAAATGAATTATACTTACAATCAACATGGAAATCAAATGTTGATCCAAGATATTTCTTGTCCTCTTTTAGGAGTGTTGCCTTCGTTGTAACTGGTAAATTTCTGAATGGAAGGCCCGTAAACTGATGGATGACATTTGCTTGTATACTGAATTGAAACATTCGATCGTCGTTCAATGTCACATAAAACAGGTCATCCTCTATATTGTAGGACGAGAGAAGGTAATTCAAAATATTTGGATCAGTTTCAAAATGGGGCATGGCAATGAGCCCACTAAACTCACACGCATCCATCAAATCTTTATATTTGGGAGACACCTTTAAAACAGTATGTATGTGGGGGCACAATGGATTCCTGTAGATGATCTTGCCCATGGATTGCATTGGATTCTCTTGATTTTTTTCCTGAGCTTGCGGTTAGGAAGCACTTGAAGTCACCATTGTAATTTGTGCTTGTGTCATTGACAATGAGGGATACCTGCAAAACACTCGAGAGCCGAAAAGCATGAAAATGACCGGCAGGATACTATTTATAGGCCAAATAAAGTGTCAATGGCCTTCATTGACATGCATCAATGGAGGCCATTGAGGCACGTCAATAGCCTCCGTTGACGTGGGTCAATGGCCTCTATTGACGC
Source organism: Taxus chinensis (assembly GCA_019776745.2). NCBI lineage: Eukaryota > Viridiplantae > Streptophyta > Pinopsida > Cupressales > Taxaceae > Taxus > Taxus chinensis. The sequence goes on from CM034156.1 coordinate 92,565,018, forward strand.
GCGTCAATGGACTCCATTGACGCATGTCAATGGATTCCATTGACGCACGTCAATGAAGTCCATTGACGCGCGTCAACATATCCCATTGATGCGTGTCAATGGGCTCTGTTGATGCGCGAAAATGGACTCTATTGATGCGTGTCAATGGTCTCCATTGATGCGCATCAATTAACTCCATTGACGTGCGTTAATGGACTCCATTGATGCGCGACAATGGGCTCCATTGACGCGTGACAATGGACTCCATTGACGCGCGTCAATGGAGGCCATTGATGTGCGACAATGGACGCACGTCAATGTTCTTTGATATTCATTTGTGCTCTGTTGTGAGATCGACATTTGTGCTCTGTTGTGAGATCTACACTCTTCGCAACCAACTTAGATGGCTATGGCGGACTCATGGTTGCAGTCACTTGAGATCAAAGTCAATCCTCAACCTGATCAACCGCTACCTGATCCTCAGTCACTTGAGATTAGAGTCGATCCTCAACCTGATCAACCGCTAGATGAACAAATCGCTACAATAGGGAAACAAAAGTGGAAATACATTCAGTTTTTGCTTGCATCCCTAGGAATCTCTATCACCATTATTTTTAGCGGTGAAAGGTTTGCGTCGTTGACTCTAGTACTATTTCTGATGTCAATATGGGCTATCTGTATAATTTTAGGACTGCCCTTTTATTTGGTGTATAAGAAGATTATACAAGAGGTGCAATTAAGGCTGAATTATATCGAGATTCTTAATCATTCTCAAAAAGTAGCAGTGACTGATAGGAAGAACCAGATAAATTTTCTAGTCATATCTACGTGCTTGATGTTCATGTTATTTGTTTCTGTTGGCATCAATGATCTCGTGAAACACAACAAAAATTAGATGCATCTCCTTTCTATCACGAGTCACCCAGGTTCGAAAAGTTGAACAAGTTTCAGTTCTATTAGTTGATTATATTCTGGTTTTCTCTGTCCTAATATCGTTTCTTCATATGTATACATACAGTACCGTCGTTGTATAGTTAATTTGTTATAGATGGTAAAAAAATATTTAATGTTTACATATTCATTTTTTCCCAAAAAATTAATGTTGTATTCAGTGTGTCTTTTCTGTTCTGTCACGTCACTCACGATCGTTTCCTGTATAAGTATTGATCCACCATTCCATGTTTCACAGATGGCTGACAGGGAAATTGGCGAGGCAGATGGGGCGGCTGAGTGTCATGCAAGAAAATCAGTTTTTTTAGGGTAATCCAATATTCTGAAGTGGGTACACGTAAACCGATCTTTGAGATTAGGGCTTTTTGTTTTAGGGTTTAAGTATTATTGATGGCAAAATTCGTTAGACGGCGTTTTGAGAGCGGGATCTGATGCCGTTGTACAGAGGCGAATTTTGTTCCACCCCGCCAGAAATAAGACTGAGAATGGCTGCGAATCGAGTGCTGGATTTTATCTGGATCCGCTGAATACCCTGTTGGATCACTCTCCGACTTATGGATTTAAAAAACCATTTTATTGAATCAGCCCGATGGAAGGTATTTAAATTCCTCTTTTTAAAGTAAAATTTTAAATAAGCAACTATCTATTTTGATGTATTTCAGAAATGCTCGCTTTTATGCTTCAACCCTTGAATTTTCTGCCTTGTTTTGAAATTTGCATTCTACAACGTGTGCTTAGGGGTTTTCAAGGTTGATGTCTTGAGTTTTCTGGTAAGAATTTAAGGCGCTAGATCGAAATTGGAAGATATGTAACAAGTTTTCTTTTCACTATTTTTGTGATTACGATTTTGTCATATGTGCCGTTTGTAGTGTTATTGCAGACTTTAGGGTTTTTGAAAAGGTACACGTCTCTACTTTTTGCTGAAATATAGGGCGTTAGATTGAAATTTGGGAGAATATTTAATGATCAACCTGATGCAAAGGTATTTGAAGCTCTGTTTTGGTTTTGGTAGGATTAGCTTTTATTTTGCTTCGCTCAGAATTTTCTTAGTTTTTTTAGTTAGGAATCCTTCGAATAGCTTTTATTCATTGATAAAGGAAACTGTTAACGTGGTTTGATCCACAAAATATTTACATTTAATTTGGAAGATATGCAATGATTTTTCTTTTCAATCATTTTATAACTTCTTTTCTGGAAAATGTGTCAATGGTGATTCTCTGAAGAGTTTCTATGATTTCTAAGGGCAGAAGATTTTTCATTTCCATAAAATTTGAGCGTTGAATTGAAATCTTGGAGAATATGTAGCCAATTTGCTTTTACATTATATTTTTGCAAATTCAATTCTGTAAAAATTGTTTTCCTCAGAGTAGTTAGGTATTCAGTGTGAATGCTTTAATTCGTTTCTGTTAAAATTAGAGGTGTAAAATCAAATTTTGGAAAATACACATTCACTTTTCTTTTGGATGTTTTTGTGATTCCATTCCTGTTAAATGTGCGGCTGCTAATGTTCTCTGTATGAAAGTCTTGGCCGCTTTTCCAGCCACCTCAGCCTTCCTATCCTCCAAATTGGGGGACACAACTGATGGCATGTTGTGCAGGGGATTACAGTTGACAAAGAGAAAACTTTTCCCACTCAAGAAATTACCAGCAATTGGTAGACCTTGCATCTTATCTACACGTCCAAGTAATAGGGAAAATCAACCGCTGCATTCCATGCCTATGATAGGCAGTGGCCAAGGGACCATGATGTCTGTGATTTCTAGTGCTTTATCTAGACCACCACGGAATTTTGCTTTCACATAATGCCCAGATACACACTTCACAGCTATCTTGTCAACAAGGAGAACATGAAGATTACACACGAATCTGGATGCATGCAGTTTAAGAATTGGTCCTTCTCAATATGATCAATCGCCCTGTGAATCTCTTCATATGCCCATTCGAGATGGGTGTTAGGAAAACCATCTCTCTTTTATCAGCACAAAGGAAAAGTGAGGAGACATAGCAAAGAGTTCATATGCCATAGCTGATTGGAAAATGAGAACCATATAGAGCTTCTGACAGAGAAACGGACAAGAAGTAAAGGGAAATAAATAGTTAAGGAAATGGTAATTAAAAATGTTAACACCTTAATTCGCAAATTTAGACAGAAATGATCTGCTGGGAAAATCTAAAATCTTTAAACTTTGGATTTTGTAAAAATTTTCAGCGGGAAGGGAACAGATTTTGAGAGGGGGGATTAACTTTTACTAAAATTGAAGGTGTTAATTTGAGCACTTGGAGAATGTGTAACAGTTATTTGTTTGACATCTTTGTGATTCTGATTGTAAAATGTGGTCATTGTTTATTTTACATTCTTTTCTTAGTGAATATCACTAGAAGGTTAGTTATTTCTCGAGGGTTGGCCTTCCGCTTGCATTATCTTGGTTACAGTGTCTCTCAAGTTTTAGGGTGTGATGCTTATAAGGAATCGTATTCTCTCGTCACATTGTTTATAAATTATTTTACATTCTTTTTTCAACGAATGTCAGCAAAATGTTAGTTATTTCTCGAGGATTTGTCTTATGTTTTTGTTTTTTGCTCTGTGTCCTATATGGTACTAATGTAGCGCTGAAAAAAAAAGTGACGCCACTCTCGACAATTGCAGCGCAACAGACAAACTACCTGGAAATCCGACTAATTAATTTTTTTATTTTTTAATTTTTCTTTTGCAAGGTAGAGGTCCTTGTTGAATTATGTTATCTACAAATTTTGTGATCTGCTTGACCTTGACAACTGCAAAGTTTCAAACTTTTACTAGTATTCCGATCGCAAAACCAGATCTACAGGATTATCGCAATTCTACACACTCGAGAATTTACTCCCGTATTCGCTGTATTCGCCTCTTCCTTGGCGGAGAATCTCCAGCTTCATGCATGGTGATACTAAATCGAAAATGTTTATATATATATATATATATATTTGGAAATGTGTTACAAGGATTACACATATATAACTATTTGTTGACTTTTTTTCAGAAATCTGTAAATATACGTTCCTAGGTGTCTCTCTGAAAGGTTAAGTATTTTTAAATTGAGTGATATTAATTGGAAATAAGAAAGGTCTCAATCTTTCTCACTATCCTTTTGCATGTATAACTATGAACTATACAAAGTACTTTAAGAAGCGAATTATAAAGTATGAGTTAGTCTTTTAAGCAATGGTTGAATCAAGAGAACCTATGTCTAGGGCTTGCCCACACCTAACCTCATTTAAAAACTATGCTAGCGCCTCCACACTTACAAGTTTAGAAGGAAGATTAAGTTTTGGGAGGCATGGTAGATCAACCACCTGCCACATCATCAATTAATCCTGTCCCCCCCCTCTTTGCGTGTTGACCAATTCCTAACCGGCTGCACTAACCAAAATCAATTAGATTTTTTTTTTTAAAACCATATCTTCTCTGCCGGCCTGTCTAGCTTACATTTTTTGGTCGCACGGGTAAGAGTGATAGACGAGGGTGGAGTTTTAGACCAGCAGCAAGCGTAAACGCTGGTCCATTCGTCCAGGCCGCGTAGGAGAAAGAATGGTGAATGAAAGTGAAGCTGCAGGTGTATGCAATAGGCATTTTACTTTTTTTTAACCGCCCCTGTCCGCGTGAACGTCCATGGTGATTGTAAAAGGAACTGCGGGCGAGGGGTGTGGTGTCTAGGCCGCGCCAACAACCACTGTCCCTTCCTTTTTCTTTTTTTTTTAAATTTCTGGGCACTTTAACCATGCAGATTGGCACACTATGCTGTTATCCGTTCAGCTGTGGACTTCTTATACCAATAGCTATTGCTTGTCTATTGCAACACTCCTAAATAGGTGACCACGAAACTCACTTTTGCAAGCACTGTACAATTTAAACATGCTCTGTGACAGTCGGTGCTTTGTGCATCAAGTTGTCTATCAGGCGTATTTACTGAAACGTATCTTTTTTTTATATTAACAGCTATTCTCTTAGACATGATTTAAGGGTGATTAACTGGTCTTGATTTTGGGACCAACTATACATTTGTTTGGGCAGATGCGAGGCCTGCCATGCAGCTTGATATTTGTGAAGCTAAGACCACTCGCATTGTCCTACTCTGTAAACAAAAATGTTTGAAATCGGTTGTCCTAATCTCTGTCAGAAAATAGTATCTTTAATGAGCTTATGATAATAGTTCTGGCAATATATTATGGCATTGCCACAGATTTGCATTGTTGTAATTCTATTTGCCAATAAGCATTCAAACTAAAAGATAAACAACAGGCCAAAAACATGAGAACAGAGAGCTTAAATCGGCTTGCCATGGAAACTCGCTTGCTCTTCACAGTGCTTCACCTGCTGGCGCACAGATAGAAATGAGAATTTACACAGCGTGTAAGAAATAAACACGCATTTTCCTTGAAACACTCAAAAACTGTCAAAGCGACCTGCTCTATACATGGCAGTCGATGCATACATGTTTCATAACTGCTTCACTAATGGTACAGTTTCTAATAAGGGACAAACTTAATTCACTTAGACATGTTTAATAATTAATATATTAGTTTCCTTTTAATTGAAATGTGGTGGTGACTTATTAGGCTAGAAACTTTACCTGATTTCTTTCTTCACAAATCAATAACATAACATGGGGTTTCAAAGAATCGATTTCATTTCCCTTTATTAATTTGTAATGGATCCTTGTATTAGATTCATAAATGAAGAAAGCATAAAAAACCTAGATCTTACAAAGTTTCATTGTCATACTAAAAACTATTTGAAAACTTGAGTCCTTCCATCAAGTATAAAAGAAGGAATAATGCACTATTCTTTTATCCTTTCCAACATATCACTTCCAAGTACTTCAAACAAAATTTTAATATATTTTCTTTTGTAATTTCTTTCCAACATTCCACAAGAGTTCAACAACATTTACAATAAATTTTTAGAGTAAGAAATATTATCATTTCAATGCAACTTTTCCTTCAAATCTTTTACAACATGTCCTACTTCATGTGGAAAACATATTTGCAATAATGGAAGCTAAAGAAAGCAAACAATATTACATTTTTCCTCCACTCAAGGTGGGTAGATGATGTTTTTACATTGTCAACAACAAGGTTCTTGTGCTCCAAGGTGTTCTCCATCCATGCTCCAAGTTCCAAGCATTTCCAATCACAACCAAGATAGGGGGAGAGGCAACACTCTCTTCCCAACCAAACTCAATGGAGAAGAGAAGCAATCTCCTCCATTGACCCCCGAGCCCCAAACACAACATAATGAAGTGTGGTATCCAACTCAAGGCAACAACACTTGCTTCCACAATACAATTTTCTTCACAACATTCAAGGTAAAAGAGGAAACAACAAGGAACACAAATAACACAATGCTTTGCACAACAAGGCTTTCATCCAAGCCAACAAGAGAAGGAACTATGGGAATGTTTTCCTTATGCCTCCCAATTGAGATGAGATGCCCATCCAAAACCCTCCACAAAAACAACTCAAGCCCCTATGACTCTTATGCCTCCCTCAAGTGCCCCTTTTTCCTCCCATACTTTTATGCCTCCCTCCTCTTATGGCTCCCTCAAGAACAAGGTAAGAATGTAAACATTCTCACCCAAGATGGGCATCCCTCTCAAACTCCCTCCACAATATCCTAATCTACTCTTATGCCTCCCTCATGAGTATTCCCATAGACCTCTCCTATACTACACAATAAGCATTCTATCCATTTTTCACAATACACCAAAGTAAACATGCATTATTCACAAATTTAGCATAGAAGCAACAATAATATGAAAGCAAAACAAAGGCGAAGGTTTCCTACCTCTCTCCATTGGAGAAGCCTAAACCAAGAAATTTGTCCAAGCTCCCTCCAAAACAATCCAAGCATGCAAGTCCAAGCACTCTCTTTTTTCTCTTTCTCCCAATTCTTTTCTCTCCAAAAAAAATAACAAAAGAGAACTCTTCAACCAAACAAAAACAAAACTCCAACCCCCTCTACAAGAGAGGAAGTTTCAATAAATAGATAAAAGGAAGGAGTGAGGGTGATGTGGCTCCATGTAGGATGCCACATCACACATCCTCAAACCACCTCCCAAAGTCAATTCAAATCCCAAAACACCATAAATGGGTGGTTGGATTGATTGACATCTCTTTTCCACATCCATCCCTTCCCATGTGCCTTAAGGCACAATTAAATGCAAAAGAAGACAAGTGCACTCCAAAGTCACATTTCCCTTCCCAAAACAATAAATAATCCCCTTTTTTGGATTCCCAACCCATAGATATGGTTGGTAAGGGGTTTTGGGAAGTGTGGGACAAGTTTAACTTGTCCCACAAGTCCCCTAAAATTGCCCAAAATCTCAAATTCGAGATTCAAAGGATTTGGAGTGGTCAACACTCAAAGCCAAACATTCAATACATGAGCAAACACAAGGCTCAAGGAGCCAACCAACAAAATTAATTACACCCACTTGACTTCCCTCCAAAACTTAAAATTTAAAGCAAGATGTTAATTTAATCTAAACATACTTAACAAAAGTAATTCAACAAAAAGACATCACAAGAGAAATCACCTACTAAAGCAAGTTAAAACAAGTAATTAAAATTCTTACCCCCTTGGTCACATTAGAACATTTCCCCCTCATGGAAAAATTTTAACACATGAAAGAACAAAGGTAACACAATACAATTCACTAGTTGCCTTGACGACCAAAGTTGTAACCACCCGACATCCTGTTGTGTTTGGTTCCCAATCCCCCTCATGGTTGTGATCATGCTGTGTTTCCTGCAAAATACAAAATACCTCCTTCGGCCTTGCGGCCATGTCAAAATATCCGAAATAACCATATGCATGAAATTTATTAACATCTATACGTAATTCAATCAATCATTATTTCTAGGTCTAAATCACAACTTAATTATGCATTTCATCATTATCCAAAATTATAGTAATGTAAACTCAACAACTACATTCTACTCATCATGGCGAAGAAATCCAATGTTAGAACACATGCAATATATCCATATAAAAATAATATCGGTATCCAATAGTATGTCCATAAGTCAGTGTAGATCATACTGAAAACAAAATCCAATCATAATCCAGATGCATCTAGTCACAAAACATCATGCTAATCAACATAAATATAAATCATGTCCATATCCAAAGTCTGCATAACTCAAAATGGTAATCAACTAAGTGTCGTAGGGAAGTGGGCATTACAACTAAAAACTCTCTGATGTGAATTTTATTCAATGGATTCGTAGCATTTGTTTGTTGAGTTGTGATTTCGTTGTAAGTTAGGTTGCTTACCCTTGCATTGGTTCAAGTTATGAACCACTAGGCTCATGCCCCTATATGCCAGAGTTATTCAGAAATACAAAAAACAACAAATTATATCCCTTGTCCAGATTCATTATTGCTTTTACGAATAAGATTAGTGGCAATGTTAACATATTTGTAAATGTGGATTACTCTAAATTCTTGGAATGTTGTTATTCGAGTGTGTTTTATAATACCATAAGAGTTATGTGTATATGTTAGTTGGAAAAGATAATTTTGTTAGATGATTAGAGATAATGTAAGGTCGTTTTTTGGACTTCGGTGTCATTTTGTACTGAATGGGATCAAAAGGTATGGTCAATCAATTGCTAATTGAAAATGAATCATCATTGTATTCCTATTTGGCCTTTGTCTTATAGAACTAGCCTTTTTTATAGATAATGTTGGTAGGGAGGGCAATTATTTATTATTCATATTTTCAAAAAAATTGAATTCTAAAATTTGATCTCTTGAAAGTTAGATGAACATTTTTGAGTGTTAGCCTATGAGATAATTGCAATGTTTTTCCTAGCAATAATCTCTAGATGAATATATCACTCAATTCGAGGCTGATTTATTTGGCACTGAAGTGTGTGTCCCAACTTTGAAGTTTAGTTGATTTATTCACCATTTTTTTGATGGTGTTTTAGGAGTTGTGATTGTTTATGCTTAGAAGTTAACTAAGGTTTGTCCTTTCGTAATCTTTGCATATTCCCTTTTGAATTTTTCAAAGACACAAAGTTGTTCTGTTTTTAAGAATAACATGTTTGTCATGTTTTATGTTAAGAAAATCTCTTTGATCATGTGAAGAAATAGTTTATGCAGATTGGTATCATATCTAGTGATTCAAATGACATGTAAATTATTTGATGATCTGAAAACACTATTATATGTACATGCACTTCTTTAACAAACAGGTGAACAGGATATATAAACCATTCAAATCTTCTTGCTTTATTGTTGCTTTTGTATTTTGCTTGCCTATTCATGCAACAATGCAATATTAAATGTGGCTCTTTTCATCTCCTTCATGATTGCTTGCTCAACTAAGTGAAGGTGATAGTTGGAATGTGCATACAAGGATTTGAAGTTTTTAAGTAGATAATCCTAATCTACTGACTATATACGTATATGTTTTGTTGCACAAATTGCCTCCCTATATTAAGTTCCTATTCTTCTTGTGGTCAGCTTGTACACAGTTCTATATTTATTTGTAGATTTAACTGTTGATTTTTAAAATTCATTTTTATATGTTCTTATTTCCAATGATCATATACATGAAGGTTTTCATCATTCATATCTCTCAATTATTGCAAATGTGTAACATAAAACACTATTGAAATGGTCACATGCTATTTCCAGTTTCGTTTCAAACTCGATATTTAAAGCCTGATCCTACCAATTTTGAATGTAGTTGGCAGGTGCCCAAACTTATTGCTTCCATTAACAATTAATATAAATAATGTGGAGTTTATGTTCCCCTAAAAGATATAAAAGTTGAATGATGCTAATGTACGTGTTTGTTATATTTATGTTTATAATCAAACCAAAATAAGAATAGATGGTATTTTGCCCTTTTCAAAATGCAACTGAAAAAATCAATTGCTGAAGGAACAAAACTTCAAACAAGACTTATTTTTGTATTATTAAAACATGGAGACTTGTTACTTCTTATTTCATACTATTGTATTGACCAGTCTAAGTACCCTCGCGGTGCTTCAAATCTTTCCTCAAAAACTCAATGTAGAAAAAGAACTTGCACAAGAAAAGTTTGGGATGAATCTTATCCTTAAGGAGTGAAACACAAGCCCTTACTTGATTGGAATGGTATACGGTTGTCTTTGCAACTAAATTAAAACTTAGGATGATCTAAAAGTGATTTCCACATGTGGAGTTCCAATCAACACTTTTAAGACATTTTAAGACATTTTTTTTACCAAAATATGTTGCAGCTCCGTTTTTGTCTCACTCTCATGAACATCTCTGTTTATTTAGACTTGACATTTTTAAACCAAAAAATAATAGAAATATATTCCAAAAAAGAAAGTTTAAAATAACTAAAATACACATAGCAATTTATTCTTACACTTACAAAATCAATCACACCCATTATCAACATCAACTACAAAAGTAATAACTATACCCCTAAATCAAATAACATATACCGTTCAGCATTCACATTACATTCTACACATGTGATTGCTAGTTTTAAAACATTAAAAGTAAACCCTAAGTGCTAAGCCCCTAGGTGGAGGATTAATATTTACTTGGTGGCGGACGCATGTTTAAATGAAACTATATGTTTAAACTTTAAAACTTATGTCTATCCCCTCTTCTATGTGTCCTCTTTATAAGCCTATCAAACATTAAATAAACTTTAATTTTACCACATCCATACTAGTTTTAATATGCAATTATCCATGACGGACCAAGGACAACAATTGGTGAAGTTGTTGGACTGTTTATCAACAACAATCAAACGTTAGAAGATTGTCAACATACTTAGCTATAGTAAGTCCGGTGCATGAGTACCATTACTAAGTTGAATGAGCTAAATGATAAAGTGAAGGTAAGCAGCCCTAGACCTAGAAACAACTTAGATTTATTGCCTATCACTATACTTTGTCAAAACTATGGATATCATGAACATCTAGGAAAAAAAGATAACTATGTGCTCTTTCTTATGATGCTTCCATGTTTTCACCTCCACAATCCACAAGACCAATCAATTTTGCAAGGAACCCTTGAGAATGACAGTGGGGAAGGGAAAATCCATGGAGGTAAGGTGCCTTTGAAATATTTTTTGAGTGTAGATTCTAACTTATAAATTCTGAGTTATAAGAAGGTTAGGGACAACAAATGGTCCAAAAAGATTTCAATTTTATTGCCTACCAACAGTTTGGTTTTCACCATGCACAATTGGTAAAGTATGATGACTATGTTGCATTACTCCACTCCATGATACTGTTGTGTTTTTATCCTTGTAGTTAGATTGTGCCAATTGAAGAGAAGGTAAGAAATGACTGGTGTAGCAAAAGGTGCATGGATGCTTGGGTGGAATGACAAAATGTGTTTATCATATGTTAGGTTGAAACCTTTTGGGGTTTCAAAAAGGAGAAGTTTTATTGTGAGATCAATATTGTTGGTAATCTCATCCTTGAGTATACGGGAATGACCCACACCTTTGCATCTTGGTTTAGCACTCATACATACAAACTTTTCTAAGTAATTGATTTTTTTATTGGCCATTGAGTAGTAATGCTTGTAGATAATGACACCACTCATAAATTCATCAAAGGAGAATGTACAATTAAAAATGGGTTGGGCATGATTAACCTTGGAGGCTTCAAGGTCACCAATGCCAATATTCTTTTCATGCCTAGTAAAAATAATATAGTACAATTGTCATATCGCATAAGAAGATGCAAGGTATGTGATGTTTTTCTTAAAATTAAGCCATCTAAAATTACAATTGTTTGTGGGATGTAGGACTGAATTTTGAAAATAAAAACAAAAATTCCAATATTCAAGATTTGGAGGATGGAGGATTCATGGTAGCAAAGCAAGAAAAAATTTATTATGGTTCTTGTTTTTATATATCAACACATTGGGAGAACATAATCATAGCTGGCCATGCACAAATTCAGCCAACAGATAAAGAAAGGAGAATTTAAGTTGCTGATCATGGTGGTAAAAGTTGACAAGGTTAAACAAGAGGGGGCTGAACTCAATCCCTTACCAACAGTCCAAGAAAGGTGGACCATAATTGAGTTTGCAAACATAAGTTTGACAAGCGAACATCATGAGAACATATGGAGAGAGAGTTAAAAGACGCATGACCGATTTTTCTTTACTAGATATCCTATATTTCATTTAAGTCATCATTTATTCCATTACTGAAGGGAAATTGATTAGTTACAATTGTGTCATTGATAGCATGTATAGATATCAACCAAACAAGGAGAACATGAAGTTTGATAGGTAGGTAAGGAAGCTGATCATCGTGCCTTCAAAGCATTAGGGAAGGTAGATGAGAGAATATTTTTTCTTTAGCCATTTTGCTTCATGTGTAGGCACAAAGAAGGAGCAATTGCAATTCATTTGGGATCCGGGTATGTGCCATTGCTTGAGGACAAGCAATTTCAAGAAGGGAGGACTGCTATGTCCCTTTCTGAACGCTGTTTTTTTGAAGACCTTAACCCATTCTTCTCCCCATGGGTCTAAGGAAGAAAGCAAGGGGAAGATACGGATTAAATTTTTATTGTTTTTATTTTTATTATCATCATGTATCCTAGTGCTCCAATAGAAGAACATAATTAGTTATGAAAAAATATTTTGAGCATATAGGCCCCAAATACTAATTAGATATTTAAAAGTACTTTTTCTTAAGTGGTCAGCCATCATTTTTTCATTGTAAAAGCACTCCTTACAGTTATAAAAGGGCGTCACTTGGCCATCAGTGAGATATGTTTTTTCGTGAATGTGCATATCTTGATAAAGGTCTTTTTGTGAAGCACCTTTCGTACCTCCATCAAGGACAAAAACCCTTGATTGAGGGCTTGTAGAGGACAAAAAACCCTCCCACAATGATTTATGTATGCAAGCTGAATTGGAGAGCAATAAGTTATCATTTTTTTGCATGATTTATCTATTTTGGATGAATAATATAATTTATTTGAAGTGGAGCAACCCACTAAGGACAACTATTTATTATGTATTGATGATAAGTTTATCAATATGAATTTATTATCTTATTCTCCATATTTTTAAAAGCCAAGATCTCAACTTTTGTGGATTTTGGAGGTGATTTACTATTTTACCAAGCTTGGTGAAGTTCGTTGATTAAGGGTTTCCAAAATTAATTATTTCCAATCTAAATTATGATTTCTAACAGCTGATTGTTTTTGCTGAGGGTTTTATAATATTTTTGGCATAAGAATCGAAGTGTGTTAACAAGGCTTAACCCACCATTGAAGAGTTTAACTTTTTCAAGGAGGTCGGTGCCCTAGGAAGGGCATAATTTACAGGTTGCAGAGCTGATATCAATCATCTATGACAACTCACTATTTTGATTATTAAGTTTTACATTTTAGCTCCTTGGTCATCTCTTGAGTCCCCCTAAAAAGGGACAACATACTACCACACCAAAATACTACAGATATATAATAGTAGGTCTAAATCCTACATATGAATTCTAGCAGGTTCAAATGCTAAAGATGGCTAATAACATGCTCAAATGCTAAAGTTATCATACATAGTACTCGTGCACACCTATATGGTGGCATTGAGGGAAATCACAAGTAGACGTTTCATGCTTTTAAATTTTAGTTTTTCATTTACAAGTATTTTTATATGCATCTCTATCAAACATTAACACAAGCTTTAACAAGAGATGTACATGTTTCAAATTTATGGAATAGAGGGCACACCTTCTCAGTATTGCATACACCATACCCATTAAGAGGTTTGTGTTTACCTGCCATTTTTATTTTAATTCAACAATTTCATTGCTAGATTAAAATTGGTGCAAGTGTAGTACCTGATATTTGGTTTTAAGGCCCTTGGCAATAATAATTTGGCATTTATCTCAACATATACCAATTTACACAATTATTTCCTTTATCCAAAGCATCCCACTCAGCTCCCACACCTTTAGTCCACTAGGTCATTAATTGCTCTTCAAACTCCGTACTATTCCCCTGGTGTCTCTAATTAGGTTTTGTCCTAAGCCTAGACGTGATCATCATATGAGGAATGAATCGGTCGATGATATTTCGAAGCCAATGATCATATTCCTTGTACTTGTAATGGTCACATATTCAAATGCTCAAGTTACCTTAGTCAGCTTAGGGTCAGTTGAACAGGAAATTATTCACACAACTCACTTGTATAAACACATGCACCTTAAACTATTAGGGGCATCAAGGGATCCCATACTCAAGCACACTCTAAGGAGGAATTTTGGCACTAATCATTGAAACATTGACTCCTTAGATTACAACAAGCTACAAGTCTTAATACATTATTAGTTGCTACCCTAGATCACTCTCACATGCTGAAAGTGAAGCCAAGAGTTCATTGTCATGTGTTGAAGGCCTTATTATAGCTTAACAATTTACATTGTTTATGCACATTAGTAAACATTTAGCAAGACGAAGAACCAAAAAGGTATGAGGCCTCTTTGGAATAGTGTTGTAAAGGTGACACTTTTCACAAGGGGATGTTAAGGCAGCTCGACTCAAACACGGACTAACCCCTTTTTAGGTCACAAAGCAAAAATAAAGGGTTTCAACATAAAGGTGAAATCATGTATAGGTATAGGAGTGTGATTGAATTAATGCAATCATAAATCCCACATCCAGAGACACGGGAACACCGGGTATAATTATTCAGTTGTAGGAAACAATAAAAAAGGACAAAAGTGGCTACCTAGGATGAAATCACCAGGTGATCCTATCTAACATAGGCAATTTTATCCAGAGAACATTTCCATATCCCTAGAATTTATAGACATCATTGCGACACTCTGCACATCTCACCTACCTAGTTTAAATCATTGGTAACATCTCCCAAACTCACAAAATGGTGCAATTTTCCTAGCACTAACCCTAGTCTCTCTATATTCTACTTTTAAAATTTGTATTGATCGAATTGTAACTCATGCACACCTTTGAATATAACATCTTAATTGGGAAACATTGTTTTGATATCACACATCCAAGCATTGTTCATTATTAAAGGAAGTCAATTTCTTTATTGTGTTTGAGTATGTATGTTCCCTTGCAAAGGTGCATACTTATGACTACTTGTAACAGTAAACTGGTTTTATTGTCTATAAACATGCCATCTACAATCTTCATAGCTTCTATTTCTCCACTCCACTCTACCTGCAAGAGAGATTGACCTAATCTGATATATTCTTTGTTTTGTTTTAGATCATTCTTAAAAGACATGCAAAGAGTCTAAACATTTAGTTTATTTGTTTGGCATAATATTTGCAAAATACAAACAGATTTAGATTCAGTTTGCTTTCTTTGTTTAAATAGTTTAGATTTAGAAGGTACTCTATTTTAATGCAAGTAATGAATTAGATATTATTTAGGGTCTTAAATCACTTTTTGCTTTTCAATCAATATTTCTCCTCGTGCTTGCTTGGTATTAGTTAATTAGTTTTACCATCCTAGGCAAACTTAGCCTCTACGCTCCCTTGTTACACATGTTCATCTCCTCTCACATACGTATGCCACCTCATCATGACTATTTATGGTCAGGCACAACTATTAATGGTATGCCACCTCATCATATTTTATTCACTTCGTGGATGACTGTGTCAGGACAAGATCAACCCAATGGAGTGGGTCATTTTCCTAGGGTAATTCAACCTAAGTTTTGCCCATTTAAAAAGAACAATATAGACAAACAATTGTGTTATTATGTCCTTTTAGAATTTGGTCATCAACAAGCTCGCCAATTTGTTGTGCTTAAAGAACATGCAAATTCCCGTTGGAATCAAATACATAATCTACCAAAGAACATTTTTTGCAGGCCCATTCTTCCTACACAACCAGAGCAACTAGAGCAGTTCAACTAGAGCAGTCAGCCGCATGTCTAGGCCTAACTTGAAGAAGTTGAGTACCAAGAGAAACTGTCATATTCCTTGAGTGGAGTGTCCTTGTTCTTTCTTGTTGATTCTTGTTGCACATGTTATTTTACATTCACTTTCAGTACCATATGTTTCTAGCAACTAAAATACACTAGTTTTAAGCTCACTGGGACACAATTATGGCATTTCAGGTAAATTTTGAAATAGAACGGCACAATTACGATTTTGTATATTCGAAAGTAGGCAACCTTAAGAGTTCAAATCTAAATAGCCAATACATTTTTGATATAGATGTGGGTATGGATTATCTGACATGCAGATACGGAAAATAAAAAAAAAAAAAATTTCCCTTAGCATTGAATACGGCCATACAAAAATTATATAAAAATTTCAAAAATATATGACTTCTATCCTACTAGAAAGGAATTAAGTTATTA
Source organism: Taxus chinensis (assembly GCA_019776745.2). NCBI lineage: Eukaryota > Viridiplantae > Streptophyta > Pinopsida > Cupressales > Taxaceae > Taxus > Taxus chinensis. Next base: position 92,581,309 of record CM034156.1, read on the forward strand.
ACCACATATTATGCATATGAAAGACTGAATAACCAAAAAATACAATTCAAAATTTGTTAAAAGTTTAAAAATTATATTAAACACAATGTCACGATATATTAAAATCAATTTATTACACCAATAATCAAAGTTTAAGCTTTACACTATCTTTCAATAATCAGTATATTCTTCTTCATCAAGAGCATCAACATCAACATCACAATCATTATGTGGGTCATTAGAACCATGAGGACTCAAACCACTCCCACTAGGGTCACTACCAGTATCCCCCCCTTGTGCATGTAGGTCTCTTGGTGCCAAAGAAGTCTTTAATTCCTCGTCATCTAATGATAGGTGGGAAATAGAAGCATCTAATTCAACTATTTGTGGATCAATATCCTAATGTTTTGTTGACCCTTCCTTGTATATCGGTTGTTTGTGGGATAGAAGACACAAGTTGGAATGTATATATACCAAATATACAATTTTTTTAGACCCCAACTTATTGCACTTTTGTGAGCGGATGAAGATATATGTTCTCTGATTGGGCTTAGAGGAAGATGAACTCACAACCTATTGAGGAAATTCAATGCAAAACTAATTTTAAACACTCAAATTTGAATTTAAAAAAATAAAAGTCACAACAAAAAAGGAAAGAATTAAAAAAATAAATTAACTTACATGTGTCAAGTCCGTGATTGCAAGAGACTACTACAAATGCAAGAAGGATCTAAAGATGCCTTGCGACTGGTGACGGTTGGTCACAAACATTTGGATCTTTTCACTCTCTGCATAAACTTGTTGAATCCACTCTATTTTACTAGCCAACTTTTTTAGCATTAAATTGATTGAATGGACATATAGTGTCGAAAGAATATATCCACACCTTGCCTCAGCTAATATCCCTATGGCTTTGTAGTTCTTAGCATTTTTTGTTATGACTTGGACAACATTTAGAGGCCACACTGCCTCAATGGATTCGAAGAGGATGTTGGCAATGAATTGATCATCTTTCACTTGCTCCTCATAGTCAACTACTTTAAAAAACATTGCCCCTTTAGGACCTTGTCTCAACTAACATCCCTACGGCTTTGTAATTCTTAGCATTTTTCGTTATGACTTGGATTTTTTTTTTAGGCCACACTTCCTCGATGGCTTCGAAGAGGATGTTGGAAATGAATTGAGCATCTTTCACTTGCCCCTAACAATCAACTGCTGTAAAAAAAAATTGGCCCTTTAGGACATACTGCAACCAAATTGATCAAAGGGAGGTTTCCTACATATTTCCATCCATTATAAATGATCGACACCCCATTTTGCCCCACGAGTCTCTAATTAGCTATAATAAGGTTTCCACATATTTTCTTTGTTTTTCCAATAGGATGGTGCAGATCTTCTCATAACCTAGCCCTTTGTACCCTTTTGGAGTCTCATTGATTGCTTTCACAATCTCTTTCCAATATGGTGACCTCGCAACATTGAATGAGAATCCATTCGCATTCACACATATTGCAACGTGCTCATCAACAATATCCCGACTCTCATTTTGAAAGGCCTTTTCCAATGGTCCTTTTTTCCTACTCTTTTTTGAAAGAGGTGAATCCTCATAATGTATGGAGGTAACCATCAAAAATGGATGTGGCATGGTCACAACTGGTGAGCCAATTCTTGATGGGCCAACAAGAGGCCTCGTTAATCATAATGAATTTCCTTTTTTGACAGTGGATGACCCTTTTTCAAAGCTAAGGTTACTTCTGCATCTTCTTGTTCTTTGATGTATCAAAAAACCTTTGTTGTTGGCACCCCTACGCTATTTTTCCCCTTGCATGTTCTTATACCATGACTCAATATTGCACACAAGTGTCATTTCACTTGACCATACGAGCCTTTGAATAGTGTTTCACACTCATTGCATTTCTAACAAAACACCCATGCCTAGAAGTTTCTTTAGGATTGTGATATGCCTTTATAACGGTAAATTTGGGTCAAATTATTTGAACATGGATTTCCCAAAGGAGGTGGAACTTGTTGCCATTGTACTTCTACTTACAAGTAAAAATCAACATCTTAAGAAAAGAAAACAATGATTAAAAATAAAAACTTAAACACTATGCCCTAAGGCATAGCATGTATTACAATTTTAAAATGAAAAAATGGTTTAAAATTTTAAAATGAAAATAATTAAACATATAAAGAAGCATGAAGCATGCGAAAAAAATAAAAATAAAAGCAAAAAATTAAAATCAAATTTAAAAGTTAAAACCTTAACTTCATGAATAATCCACAAATCCTCCTCATTTGAAGCTCCCCAATAGCCTTGGCAGCAAATAGGCACTCGTACTAGCTTAGGAAAATGATTGCAATGGTTGTTGATGAAGTATCAAACCCTAAATGAGAAAAATGAAAGCTTCGAGAGGAAAGTATGAAATGAGGAAATGACAGGTAAGTTGCTTTGCTTTTGTGTTTTACTTTTGTTTTATTCGTTGTAGTTCACTTTTGGAGTTACAAATAATAAAATATTGTGTTTTGATGTCACTTTAGATATAAAAAAAGATAGTAAAAAGATCTTTTTTCTTGGAAACATACATCGGAGTGGCCAAGGTAAGGTCGGGCCCCTTGAGCATGTCTGGGTACATCTATAAATGTACCTAAGGGGTCCCAGCTATACCCTAGTTGCTCCCAAGTACATTTTCAGGATGTATATATACCGGATATGTAGCGTACAATTACGAAGGGCTATACCCTTACCATACTAGCTACTTTAGTTCAAATCACTAACCAAATCCAAGTTAATGTAGTGAAGATCTAATCAACCCATCAAGGACATGAACGAAACTAAATCAAACTGTAATGGAATAATCAAATTTTAAGAATTCAGTTAGAATTATTTACAATGGTATATTGTTATGGTTTGGTGATAGATACAAATTTTGTTAGAGTCAAAAATTAGTAATGCCATACGATGATGAAAGTGAAGCAATGTTTTTGGTATTTTGGTTTCTGAATCAAACCAATCATGTTTTGGTCAGTTACATTGTACCATTTTATTTCATCAACCTTGAGGGATGGCAATTCTTTCATGGGCCTCATTACCTAGAATTTGTCTCTCTTGTCCTTGTTTGAAGTACAAGGGTGTGATGCTACCTTTTGCAAGCAACTTATTCGATATCATTTCCTCACAAGATTGTTTTCTACATAAGACTTGCAAAATCTCTAGATGGTCCCTTCGTTTAGAGGTTACTCGTGAACATTGAATTTCAAACATGAGACTCATATGGGATCTAGAGAGAAATCCCTCTTATTTTGAAAATATTTACGATTTCTACATCTAACCTACCTCATCAACATTTTCTCTGCATATTGATGGTGACTCGTGTATTGACTTATATCTAGAGATTTCCCATTACTTTTCTCTAGGATACTCCTTTGGTTTTGGTGACTTCAATGCCCAAACTAGGACATGTCGAGCACTTATCCATGAACTTGTGTAAGAAAAATCTTTTGTTCATGAGTTATATAGGAGGATTTTGGTTTGTACATAACCTAAACTTATACAAATAGTCAAAGCATTACTTACATGAGGCATCTCTTGTTGGCAATCAAATTGAGGAATTACTTATTAGATCTAACCTGCATTTAATTGAAATTAACCATCATTTTTTTCAATTACACATGTTAAAATTGAATTTTCTAACTACACATACCTTTTTTAATTACATTGCAAAAATTATTCAATAACCAATCTAATTTTTTGAATATTACATCACTTTATAATTTTCCATGTTTTGTTGTGTTTTTCTCATTTTAAACCAATAAAATTTAGAAACACTTACACTGTTGACATGCCATCTCATTTCCATGTAAATGTAATGCGATTACGTTCCCAACTATTGATCACATTTTCACTCTTCAAGCTACTATTGAGGAGGTTTTTCAATGACCTTTGTTGACCTTAGAAAGTACTTTCAGTGTTCGAGACATATAGTTTTCCAAGAGATTAAATAAGTTCTTAATGTTTTCGAGACCTTAATTACTACCATCATGTATCAATGTGTTAGTTAGCTATGCAAAGGGAATTGAAACTAACACCTTAATAGTTTTAAAACATGAACTAACTACACAACGATCATCATGCTAAGAGCTAAACAAGACTGAATACTAATATCATGCATTAAAACTTTGAAATAGAAATCAAACTAATATGCTAAGCATTAGAATCTCTACACTTTAGATCACCAAAATACTAAATGAACCTAGATAGATCTATGGAAATCACAGTTGATTGTTTGATCTTTAAGGGTTTGAGAATGGAAGCTCATCAAAGTATGGCTACAAGACCATTTTGATTATCTTTATATGACCCAAAATCTTGGATGGATGAAATGCAAGAATGAGGCTATTAGCTCAAATGAAAGATGATCTAAGATGAAATGCCTATAGATTAGCTACAAACATGTAATGTGTGTAAATAGAAAGGTAGGAGGATGGCTCCTTATATAGCCCAATGGATAAACGATTCTCTACATCCCTTTTCATGTGGGATAAATAGAGAGGTTGGGTTAGTTGTGGATAAAGAAGGTTTATGGAGGGTTGATTCAACCTTAGGAGAGTTTAATTTTTCCTCTAGTGACCCATGGGAATAAAGGGGGTTTATTAATTAACCAAAGTGATTAATTAATAGCTGAGTAAGCTTATAAGAGCTTTTTAGAGGAATAATTAACATGATTTAGACTATGAGAGGAATTTAGTCAAATAAATGATGATTTATTGATTTAATGGAAGAGGAAGCTAATTAATTAATAATAATTAATTAGTCTAGATAGAAAGGGGGATTAATTAACAGAAGTTTGTTAATTGGCGTATTTGCTAGATAAAAGAGTTAATTAACTAGCGTAATGTAGCTAATTAATGGTGATAGAAGAGAAGTGAGCATTATTGACGATATGTCTTCAATTTGTGGGAAAGGGGATAATTAGTGTAATTTAAGTATTTAAATTACTCAAGCTAAATTACAGGTGTCTACATTTTCCCCTCTTTTGGGTGGCGTAAATGACGCCACTTCAAAGATAGTAGACAGATAAAATTTTGAAGAGGTAGAAGAAAAATTAGTAGAAGTGAGAGATGCCCCCTCGAGTGTTGATGAGGTGATGAAAGAAGCTGATCGACGATCGAAAAAGGTGAGAGAAATGGATAAAATAATGGTTAGGGGCAGGATGCCCCAGGTGAATAAGAAGAATAGTGTTGACAGGAGAATGATGTAGAAGAAATATGGAGAAGCAGAGAAAAGAACTAGCTTTCATCCGTTACATTAACAATAATTGTTGTCATCATATAGCCAAAGATCTACGTCATCGGTTCTTATTAAAAATATAAGCATACGAAAAAATGAGAATGACATGAAAATCCATACTACGAATAATTTTCCATTGCTGAAAACACCAACTCGATGCAACATACGAAAAGCAATGCAATATGAGAAGGAAACAAACTCATTTAATAGGAAAACTAAGTACAAACACACATATTCCAACCAACAACGGTCAAGACGGTTGTAAAAATGTTTTGTTATCAAGCTGAAGATCCCCAAATGTTCGTGATTGCTGACAAGGGTTAAAAATGATGCCCCTAACAAGGATACATGTGAGGGAAGATGATGAAGGATGTTGGGTCCAATGATAAAGCGTTCGTGCACAACGAAACAATATCAGGCAACTAGATGTGCCCCAGAATATCGACGAAGTAGGCATGCTAGCTTTGTAGATGGGTGCAAATCTGATGATCCGCAAGTCATTTGATCTATGAACACGTGAATATTTCAGCAAGATATAGAAATAATACCATACACAAGACACAAGTTTTAGCCGTTATGAGATGGTTTACCTATTTTTTTTGTAAATTTTACAATTTTTAGGACTTTTGGAGAATTTTTGAAATTTGTTGGATTTTGGATGAATTTTTTATTTTTTTGTTTGATTTTTGAATTTTTTTTTTTTTTTAAAGATTTTTGATGGTTTGAATATAGAAGAAGTTAGAAGAATCAACAAGAATCTCCAAGGAGCAAAAGAAATGCCCTAGGGAGAAGAAAGAAGCAATAGACAAAAAATAATGCCCCAGCACAATGGAAAAGTAATAAAATAATTATTAATAACAAATAATTATTTAACAAAGTGGTAGAAGAAGTCATATCACCTAGGAGTAAAAAAAATTTCCTAGTGAGAAGAAATGAGTACCAGGTGGCAAACAATGCCTTAGATCGATGAAAAAAAAGAAAAAGAAAATTATTATTTAAATTAAATAATTATTCACGGCGAGCAGAAGAAAAATTAGAGTGACAACGGCAGTCGAAACCGGCCGCTGGGCATCACAACCATCGATAATGGTTTGATATACCCCACACGGGGGTGGTACATCATTATGAGCAATTCATTTGCTACCGACCGCTACTGAAATTTATCGTGAGACCCCTGATAGTGACGAGGATGAGCCCGCAGGAGACGTATTAACCGAGTTCGGGAGTATGCTTGACACGCAGTTGATGGCTCCTACATGAGTAGCTTGACCTACTTTGTCAATTACGCATTTAATGTTGTAATTAATGCATTACTTACTAGTTTAGTCGTAGGAGGAAGTGCATGCGTGGGGTGCACAGGCACACCACAAGCATGTGCATGCTTGTACAGGTACACAAAAAATGTGTGCATGTATGTACATTCACCAAAAAATCATATGTGTGCCTGCCCATATGCACTATCTACGCAAACTTGCAAGTACACAAACCCTAGCATGCATACACTAAGTACTTGCGCGTAAGCACAAGTAAGGAAAATATGGTGCAAGCACCCCTAGGTGCATGCGCCTATGCATGCGCACCAAAAAAGGTGCACATACACAACTAGGCACGTCCATGCCCAAAAGGGCATGTAGGTGCCAAAAAGAGGAAAGTCGCACAGAATAATAAGTAGGAAAACTACCAAAAATTGACACTTAGAAGAAAGTAAAAAATTATTGTAGGATAGAACAAAAATAGAAAAACTGAGAAGAAAAGTTAGTGTCTAATACATGTCATGTTTTGTTGAGATTGTTGTTAGCACTGTAGACAAGAGATCGACATAGTCGCATAGCAGAGATGGAGTCAAGAATGCGTCGACGAGACCATTGTAAGATGGTGGTACTATTACAGGTGGTTGCTTTAGACCACATGGCGTAAATGCCATCGATCACCCTAGATCATGGCTTACTGACTACGTTGATCGAGTGTTGGTACAGTGAGAGTCATTGTTTCCAACTCCCTATAAGAGAGATGACTGTCAGATTAGAGGATGTGTGGCGGATATTACACATACCCATTGTTGGCTCATTGATTGATTACATGATTGATTTCGGTCAGATCACCAAGGCGGTTAAGGACATCTTCTACCGCGATACGATACCTCATGAGGGTATGACAATTTCCTTACACCGGTGTATATCAAATCCTACAATTCACCGAGGACCATTATATTTGATGGCTCTTATAAGTGGGTTCTTACTCACTGATAAGATAGGGACATCATTTTCATTGGGATTGATCACAATAGTCCACAGATTGTATAGTGGTGAGATATATTGCTAGGGTCAGTGCATACTTGCACATCTATACTAGGATCTACATTTGATCACTTACCACCGTCAGAAGATGGTGGGGCTGATGTATTTGTTAAAGATTTGGTCATGGGACCACATAGTGATCAGGTTCCCCTTACGTGCATTACGCGCACGAGTTTTAGAGGAACCAACATTTATGGGATGGGTCCCCATAGGAGATGATGTACGAGGGCATATGGGTAGCACCTATCATTATCAACAAGAGTTTGATGAGCTGCATCAGAGAGATATTATTTAGAGGCCCTACAAACACATACAGTGGCTAGAGGATGGAGCAGGGCTTGGTGTCTGCATGGTAGAGCATTTCCTTCTTGGAAGCCATAGTTATATTATAGAGATATACAGGGTAGAACGATTCCAGTGGTAGTTATGTATTATTCAGGGCGCCCCTTAGCCAAATATGTGCTATGCTCGACGTGATACTAAGAGATGGACCATGGGGCCGCATATTCAGGTGGCCTGAGCCAAGGTGATTTTTTTACAGGTGGTACCATAGGTTTGGGACCCTACTCAACAGGTTAGAGATCCAAGTACCACACCAGATTACATGGCCTGGTACGTTATTGTGTTTCCGTGACAATTGACAATACCCGATGGGGCATGGGTAGTAGGTGTTAGGACACCACCAAAGATCCCATACAACAGTGATGAGGGTGATGATGTAGGTGTAGGTGGTGTCAATGATCCATTTGATGGACAGAGACACGATGGTGGGGATGATCGGTAGGGTCCAGTACAGGATCCTAGACCGATACGACAGGATCCGGGACAGGGACAGGGCCCTAGGACTAGATTAAAGGGACATGGATAGGGGTAGGCCCCAAGGCCTATATTACAGGAGCATGGATAGGTATAGGGCCCTGGGCCTAGGTTACAAGATCACAGATAGGTTCTCATAGTAACTCAAAGGTTACCCCAAGAGTAGGATGGAGATGTCAGGGGACAACTAGCTACCTTACATCAGTAGCTATAGTAGGTGGTGGCAGAGCGGGACCAGGCTTGAGATCATATTCAGGTTGTGATAAAAGAGCGGGACTAGGATAGAGCCCAGGTAGGCTGGGGGGGAGATGGCACTGCTCATTTCTAGTAGATACGACAAATGGCCACCCATATGGCTCAGGTGACGAGATTATTACAAAAGGTTTAGGCACAATTACGAATGGTGATAGTCAAGAGAGATTAGCTTCATGCTGAGTGAGAAGTAGGTAAGGCCGAGGTTGCTCAGTTATCTACAGAGGTAGCATCCTTCTGACACACATATGGGAAATCAGTGACATTGCGCACCCATAGGGATTTGGCGACAGTGGAGGGTAGGGTCTCTTATTATCATTCTTTATACTATGAGGTTATTCTAGTGGGTTAGCATGTGCCTTCCTATAGCCAATAGTCGAGTAGATTGACGAGATCAGTGAGGCTTTAGGCATCAGTTGAGCAGCCACGAGGGCAGCTGACAAAGCAGCAGGGTGCACAGGTTATGGGTTCCCCCCCCCCCACTTCGTAGGACATCCAGTCTATCTGAGGGTTTGAGTCAACCATGAATCTCCTGATTTTATTTGTATCTTGATATACATGCCTCTTATGAAGGCCTCAACATTATTTTTTTACATATGTATACGATGTACCAATTTTTATGTATGCCTCTAAAGAAGGCATAGAATTATTTTGATCGACATGTAGCATTTTTTGATGTATATCATTCTTGATATACACCTCTGATGAAGGAATTTATGAGTTGTGCCCTTGATGGCCCATTTTGTATCGATGATGTATATCCTCTTTGAGACAGATATAGGTTATATATGCTATATATATGGACATATTTATGATGTGTAGCACATTTGCTCATGTAGTGATGGATTTTATTTTGATGTTTTACTATGGATTGTTGGATGTATCATGATGTTATATGGTTTGATTTCACACCTTGTATGTATCATGATGATAGTTGAGATGTTTGTACCACATGTGTTTGATTTTTACATGATAGATCCATAGATGATATCAATTGTGTTTGTACATGTGATGCTCTAGATTAGTGGATGGGATGACATGATGATATTGGTGTCGGGGAGGATAGATTTTGATATTTGTGATCCCTCTTGCCCCCATTTGATGATACGATATGTGATGATTAGCTTAGCATTCATGTATGATGTATACTTAGTTTTGTTTATTTATATATGATGCATATATGATGTTAGATGTGATGATATTTATGGAGATATGATGATGTGATAACAAAACTATGTACATATGAAAAATAGACGCAAGCAAATGTTAACAAACCTAACCAAATATATAGTGCTAACCAACATGAATTAACACAACTATGTACAATTATTTACAAGCATGCAAAAACACACTTCATATGTAAAAGTAAGAATGAATCTAATCTAAGCAAGAAAAGATGAATCTTAACAAAGTATGTCTAAGAAACAAACTATACAAATGTACAAAAAAACAACAACTATACAAGAAAACAATGTACATAACTTAACAAACAAAGCAAGAAACAAGATAAAGTAAGTAAACTAAAACTATGTTTTTGTGGTACTATTTTTCAATTTGTTCAACATTGTTTTTGGGAAGTTTGTGAAACAATTTTTTTTTTTTTTTCTATTGTTTTTGTGTTTTTCTATTATTTTTGTATTTTTCATTTTAATTTGTGATTTTTGAACATATTTGAATGTTTTTGTGATTTTCAAACATATTTCAAATGTTTTTGTGATTTTCTAAGGTTTTCTATGCATAGGATTGAGAAACTGGATGCCCCCAGCATTAGGAATATAAGAACCAAGAAATAGGAAGGTGAAGGCACAAATGCCCCCAGTGTTAGATACGAAGAGAATATAAAAGTTAGAACAAGGCTTGACAGGAAGGTTCATAGGGCCATGTGTTTAGTAAAAGTAATAGGAAGGTGAAGTCCAAAGGTGCCAAAAGTCACCAAGGGACCTATCCCCCAATCACATAGATGATCTGGGAATATACTTTTTGTTTGTTTTAAATTTTTGCGCCATGTTTAAGCCAAATTATTTAAAAAATTTCTATTGTTTTTGTGTTTTGTGAAACTTCACTGTGTTTTGTGAAAGAATTCTATTGTTTTTTTGTTTTGTGAAAGAGGAGAAAAATTTTTGTGATTTTCAAACATATTTGAATGTTTTTGTGATCAAGATTTTCAAACTTGATAGGATAGGTTCACAGGAGAATATCGGAACCACATGCAGGTGAATTCACATAAGTGCCCATGTGTTAAATGGGGAATATAAAAAGACCAACTAGCCCTAGCTTGATAAGAAGGTTAAAAGTACCCTCTAGATACAAGATGCTTGTGAACAACGAATCCTCCCAAGGTGCCGGAAACTGGTTTTCACCAAGGGACCTATCCAAAGTGCCATAATTGCGTGGTTTTCACATATGGATGACCTGCTTTCTCTTTTTCTTTTTCTCTTATTTTAATATATTTTTTATTTTGATCATTTTTACCTCTTTTTTGTTTTTTTTTTCTGATTTTTTGCACCATGTTTAAGCATAGAACCACTTAAGGTGTATGTCATTCATAGGCTCATGGAGCTCATCGCCATTGAGATGGGAAAGTTTGTATGCTCATGTTCCATATTTTTCTACAATGACATAAGGTCCTAACCAATGTGGTTTAAAATTTCCTTTCTTCTCTCTTTCTACCCTTGTGTTGAACTGATTTTCTTTCATGACCAAATCTCTAACCTCAAAATGAAGAGGTATGATCCTTTTGTTATAATTTCTGGGAGACTCTATTCTGATACACCTTAAGATGGTTAAGGGCGTGGATGCACTTTTCATCTAGGAGTTCTAACTTTGCCAGCCTGGCCACTCAATAATCCTCATCCTTTTCTAGATAATCATTAAGAGATATTCTCAGGAAAGGAAGCTCTATTTCCAATGGGATGATAGATTCTGTTCTACAAACACTAGGGAATAGGGTGTCACACCAGTAGGAGTGCGAATGGAGGTCCTATAAGCCCAGAGGGCTGGGTGAATTTGCAAATTCCAGTTGCGACCTATCTTACTTACCATCTTTTCCATGATTCGAACCAAATTTTTGTTAGTGGCTTCAGCCTATCCATTGTCTTGAGGGTAATACAACGTAGAACACTTTAATCTTATTTGAAAATGATGACACATATCTTTCACTGTTTGGTTCTTGAATTATTTTCTGTTGTCAGTAACTATGGCTACAAGAATACCATACTGGAAAATAAGGTTGTTCATGATAAACTTAGAAATCTGAGCACTCGTAACATAAGTCAAAGGAACGGCCTCCACCCACTTGCTGAAATATTCCGTAGTTGTAATGATGTGGGTATGGCCATTAGATGAAGTAGGGGTAAGCTTCCCTATTAAATCAAGTCCCCATTTCAGAAAATGGCCATGGGGTTGTGATGGGTTGTAACAACGTTTGTGATGGCGCATGGATGAAATTTCCATATTTTTGACATAGCACACATTTCCTCACATAGTTGCAGCAATATTTTTCCATAGTAGACCGATAGTAGCCTACCCTTAATAATTTCTTTACTAAAACCATTCTATTTGTATGGGCACCGCACACCCCTTCATATACCTCCTTGATTTCTTGGACTGTCTTTGCTACATCTAGACAATGTAACAGATTCCCATCGTAGCCATGACGATAGAGTGTACCTCATAAATGTGTGTAACGGGCTATCTGGCGGATAAGGATTTGTTTTTTGTAATGGGAGATGTCAGGAGGGAAGGTATTATGTTTAAGATAGGCATAGATGTGCGCATACCATGGGGAACAGGGACCAATAAATTCACGAGCCAAGAATGACTCTGGCATGTCATACGTAGGCTGGCGTAGATTCTTAACAAAATAATGGCATATCATTGCTCTTTGGTGGAATTCATAACATTGAACCCATGGTTTCCATTGCATCTACAGAAGTTTTTTTTGTGCTCTTGGAATCTGTTCGAATGTAATACGCACAAAATATTCTTTCAAAGTTTCCACTAGTTTCTTGTAGGGGATGAGCTTTTCATCCTTGAATTTGTATTCATCGTTGACTTGTTTGATGATCAATTGTGAGTCACCAATGACCTTAACATGATGGATATCCCATTTTATTGCTAGCTTCATCCCAGCGATGAGCGCTTCATATTCTGCTATATTATCTGTATAAGGAAAACCAAGACAAAAATCTTGAGGTATGGGGTCGCCTGAATGAGTAATTAACACTACACCTGCTCCCTGACCATGGAAAGTGAAAGATCCATCAAAGTGCACTTGCCACATGAAAAATTCCTCAATATACATTAATGATGCATCTGAAAGATCTAGACTCACATGTTCTATTCATGGTAATGGTGCTTCTGCTAACTAATTGGCGAGCACTTGTCCTTTAACCAGCTTTTGGTGTACATAATCAATGTCAAATTCCCTTAGCAGAATGATCCACTTAGCCATTCTACCCATGTAAGGGTGGGTTTTGATAACATATTACTTGAGTGGGTCAACCTTGGATATAAGCTTGGTTTTAGTATTCAATAGGTAATGGCACGAAGTTTTTGGAAGGTAAAAAATGATAACCAGACAAGATTTTTTGATTTGAGGATAGTTTGAGCTCATAAGAAAATTAAGGTATGACTGAGATAGTACATGGCTTTTTCTTTATGGCTTAGGTCATATTAGGTAGAGAAACACACCAATATAAAATTGATTAGTAGAAATATACAAAAAAAAGTGACTCAATGAGGATTTGGAGGCATGAGGACAAGCGGATTGGCCAAGCATTGTTTAAGCAAAGTGATGGTCTGCTATTGTTCTAGTCCCCAAATAAAGGCAACACATTTTTTAAGAAGATGGGTGAATTAATGGCATTTGTCAATGCAAGATACGAAATGAAATGCAGAGGATGGCTTATATCTATTCCTTACAAGTTGCACAATTTTTTGATGTTTTTGGGAGGAGTCATTTCAGTAATGGTAGGTAACTTTAGCTGAGTCTACCTCAATCTCCTCTTCGTGATACAATGAAGCCAAGTAAATTTCTTGACAATACACCAAACACACACTTCTTTAGATTTAATCTAACCTTGTACTCTCATAGGAATTCGAAGATATGTCTACAAAATCTCAGGGTGATCTTTTCTTGTCTTGGATTTCCCTAGGATATTGTCCACATAATCGTCCATGATACCATGAATCATATCATGGAAGATCACTGACATGGCCATTTAATAGGTTGTACCTGTGTTTTTAAGGCCAAAGGGCATTACCTAATAATAGAAAGTCCCCCAAGGGGTTATGAAGGTTACGTCTTGTGTTGATATTAATCATGCTATTTTGATATGATTGTAACCTAAAAATCCATCCATAAGAGATAACATCTCATATCCCACAGTTGAGTCAACGATTGTGTTAATATTGGGCAACGTAAAATCATCTTTTGGACATGCCTTATTGATGTCTCTAAAATATGTACAAATTCTTATCTCTGATAGGTTTATTTTGTACATTGACTATATTCGATATCCATTCTGAGTAATCAATAAGTCTAAAGAATCCTACTGCCAACAATCTTTCTAGCTCTTCTTTAACCAGAAGAGCCACCTGTGGGTGCATTTTTCTGATTTTTTTTTTTATGGGCTTGGTGTCTGCGTGCACAACTGTTAGGAAATAAGTGATAAAATATGTGGAATAATCCCTCATAGAATCACAACAGTAGAAACTAATATCTAGAAAATATTACAAATCTCAAATTAAAGTGCAAAATAAAATAACACAACACAAAGAGACAATATTTAATGTGGTTCACCCAATTTGGGCTACGTCCACCAAGAATCACTTGCTCAAATTTTATAACAAGCCACCACTCTCTCAATACAATACCCGAATCTGTTTGGAGCTATGCTCAACAAACTCTATAGAATTCATACTCGAATTCAAAACACATATGTAATGTTTCATTATTTTTACCATATGCACAAAACCATATAAATAGACAACTACTTAAGCAGTTTTACAAAACCATGGGTCAAAATCCCGCCCATATGAGAAAATCATGTTTCCCGATATATCGTGCACATTTTAAGGCCCAAAAAATAGTTTTCGAGGGTTGTTGCCCTCGGACCCCCGCTCAGGGCCCAGCCTGGCCCCAAACCCCGGTGAGGATATGTGAAAAGTCTATAGTACTCTTAGTGTACAGTATTCAACAGTTTCACACATGAAAATAGGCTCCACAACCTAACAACAACTAGGTTATACAACACCAAAGTTGGATCCAAGCCTGGCATATCCTTATAGGACCATGCAAATATATCTACAAATTCCTGAAGAAGCATGGTGAATGTCTTTTTCTCCCATGCTGAGAGTGAAGATCCAAGCTTGACTATCTCTGGGTCTTCTTCCATTCTGATTTATCATCAATGGTTTCTTCTACTAGTAATTTTGACAAATCCTCCATACGCGTAGGATCGGGAGGAAGGTTGAGATCTTCTTCCAAGGGCATCTATACGAGATTTTCACCCTTGGCATGGTCACTTTTCTTGTCCATTGATTTTGTTACTTGTTTTTCAGTCAGCGCCTCAAAGAGGTTTTCACTGTGTGACTTGGAATTTTTCTTTTTCCGAGGCTTTTCGTTGGAACTTTTGCCCTCACTTTTTCTTAAGTTTTGTTGACCACGAAGCTCACCTTCCTCCCTGAAGTACGTGAAGGTATATAAGTCAATGTATAAACCCTTCTTATGGTCTCCAATCAAGATTGTATCTTGAATGCCCATGAATTCTACACTGGCCTCATCATTTTCAAAGAGGTCTAGTGGTATATGACATTGTTAGTCCCATTCGACAAGGCCAGGGTAAACAAGGTCAATTGTAGGTTTAGTGGGGGTTAAGGTAAGGACATTGGTATCCATGAAGAGGTTTGTGGAGGAAAGATCCTTATATTGGCCACATTGGGAATTTATGTCACTATCTAAATAATCAGAGCTATCTTCACGCTCAGAACAGGTAGCATCTTAATCATTGGGGTGTGATCCATAGGGTCAAATGTCGATACCATACCTTTTCATTTTAAAATGTGGGAGAGGAACCTAGTTCTGTTTGTTCCTTGTCTCATTCTTTCCAAATCCTAATACCCTTGTAGCTCATAGAATACATCATGCGAATATACTTATCATACTTAGGGATCTGGTAGCAAGTTGGTTGAGTATCCTCCGGGACCCAAGTCATAGGTGGATCCAACAATTTTTCTTCATACAAGTAATCCCCCAGGTAAAAATGACCCAATGGTTCATGGTCATCTCTAGGTCGTGTGAAATGATAGTTGGGTCAACCTCTATTGTTTTAGGTGAAAAAGATAGGTCTGAAACTAAGAGAGCTTGTTGCACATTGTATTCTACATAACCATACTCCAGACAATTTCATCTCCCATGAATCAAAAGGAGAAGTCAGATGTAGAAATTTCATAGGCATGCAAGAACTTAGGGAGTATGAATCTACCTCATGATTCCATAGCTTCTAATTGAGAGGAGTAACAACTGATATCAGTCAGAGGGACACAGTATAGGTACCCTTACAAGCAAAGCTATTGAGATATTTGTAGTGAGCAAAGGGTTCTAGATCTCCTTGTATTGTAATAGTGTGTCCCTCGTGCTTCAACTTGATGCACTGATGGAATGTTGATGGTATGGCTTGCATGGCATGAATCCATGGGCGAACAAGAAGTATATTATACAAAAGCTCCAAGTCTAATACATGAAACTTTGTATTATGACAACTAGGTCCAACTTTCATTGGCAATGTAATTGTTTCAAGCTGATTCCATGCTTCCATGTAATGTCATAAGTGGTTATGGTAATAATGTTGGAATCTAGGTATTCTTTTCTTATGTCCCAGTTATTTAATTAGTTTCAAAATGTATATATTCAAACCTGACTCCGTTGTCCACAAGCACCTGGTTTATCTCTATGGTGGGCAAAAAAAATACCTCTTTAAATAGAGGGAGATTATGTGTGTGATATCCTCACTAAGGATCTCCTTATGATTAAAAGAGATGTATTTAGTTGGTGTAATGTTTTCCACCATGTTGATTGAATATGCGAAGGGTATAATGTCCATCGACACTCTCTGAACCCTTGGAGAGTTTTGTGCAATATGTCCTTATGTACATTTGATATTTTAAGAAGATCCAAGATTGAAATCTTGATAGATGTCTTCTCAAGTTTTTCTAAGAGGTTATCCCTACCATCTTGTGGGGTCAATGGAGAGGGTTCTGGGGATCATGAGATGGGTGCACCTTGTTACCACAACGTAATCCTTTCCTTTGATCTAAATAGTATTCACATGTTCATCTAGGATAGTCAGATACATCCAATGAGTGAATCTTAATGATTATTTTCACTTTTGGTATATAGATGATTCACCTAGCTTTGTAACTCTTGGATGAATCTCCTCGATCTATCTTTTTCTCATCTGACTTACCATGTTTAAGGAATGGTTCTTTGAATATTCCCATCTTTTCATTTAGCGTCTAATTTTTCTCTAAGGTGTCAACTTCTATCTCTCCATTGTTAATGATATATTGGATGTAGTGGTGAAGTCGTAGACATGTCTATGTCTTGTGTCCCTTGACATGATGTAAATCACAATAGTCACGCTCTTTGTACTATGATGGTGTTAGGAGCATTATCATCAAAATGTTGTGTCATGGGATAAGTCACCATTTGAGTTACATCCAATTACTTTAATATGGTAGGACAAAGGCTCATTCAGATGAGTGAATGTTCTACATTTAGGTGGTGGTTGAATAGGTCCTTTGGTCAGTTTAAAAGGTTGACCAACTTGAAACATTTGTACACGTTTGGAATCTTTGATTCTATCTCCCACCATCGTTCTTGTTTTTATTAAATATTTTCAGCTTTTCTGTGTGTTTGGCATTTTATTTATCTTTAGAAGTGTGATTTAATGGTTTTTTTGGACAATAAGGGCATTTTATATTTGTATTGCCTTTTTCAATGACCTCTTCAAAGGTACGAACATAGTGCATTTGTAGATGAAAAGTGATGTTTGGATTTAGATTAGGGCACAAAGATGACTCACAAGTTATTTTTCAAGAAATGCGCAAGGAAAACAACTAGCTATCCCTCTCCATCTTTACAAGAATGCTAGCGAATGTTTCATTGGGGATATTTTTTAGTGCCACACAAATCTGCCATGGTTATGTTGCTTTCTACGTTGTACAAGAATTGTTGAACAAACCCTTTCTACCAGTTCAGACCGTGTGAAGATATACCCACGAGGTAAGAAAGTGAACCATTCTAAGGCTTGGCCCCCTATAATCTTTTGAAAGAGTCGTATGAGGTAATTATCACTATACGCCACTTCTTGGCATGCCATGTAAAAATCATTTCACATGATCTTGCGGGTCCACCTTTCCCTCTATATTTGTCAAATTTTTGACATGTGAAACTTCTTAGGGAAGGGTTGAAGAATCATAATTTTATCAACTGGATGGGGACATAGCTCTTCATATTGGTATTTTCTATCTATTCCCAACATGACTTTCTTGAAGGCTTGTAAGTGTTGCTTTCATGGATTGCATTTCCTGTTTAAGAAATTTCTCTTTATTAAGGAGAAGAAAGAAAATATATGTACGACCATATTCCATACTGTTATCCTTCCTAGATTTTCTACATGTGAAGCTCACTAATTTTGACCTTAGGCTTTGTTTTATGCAACTTTTTTTTTCATTTCTTTTTATACATGAGATATTAAAAAAGCTAATTATTGACTAAGGTTTTGGAGTTTCTGTTGAATAGCGACTTCTTATTTAAGAGGGTCTTCTTCTTATTCATGATGTAGGTGGTTGTTCTACATTTTTTTGTTCTATTCTAACTTTATGTGGTATCTTTGATGAAAGGAATTCTATAACCCCACCACATTATCATTTCCTACATTAGAGGTAGAAGCATGTCCATGTGTTAAGGATATCCTCCATGTTAATGCAGAGGTCGTCTCCTCTTCATTATCATCATTTGTTAGTGGGATTACCTCTTGTTCTATAGGCATTCTATCTCCTAATTCCACCACTTGTGCTAGCACCCGATCTTTATTTCTATAAAAGAATTCATCTAAAAAGGTGGGGTCAAAGTCAAATTCTGCGTGTGGTGATTTTAACTCATCACCATTATGATCTATCATTTCCTCTACTTCTTTCTCCATGGATAATAAAGGCCCAAGATCATGGCCAATAAAGGGATCTAACCCTTGTTTGTTTGAGGTTTCCCATGTTTGCATTCGTCTTGTTTCCAATGGCTACTTTTTGACTCCTAATATTGTTTTAGGCGCCATGGGCGTATGATAGTTTCACTAAGGTGTCTTTAATATGTTCAAAGACATATCGATCAAGTCCTAAGTGAAATGTACAAAATAATGTCAAGAATTCAAGAATGTATTATGAATGTCAAAGTACCAATGTGACAAAGTGATTGCTGAAAATGAATAAGTTAATGGTTGACGAACAAGATTCAATCACATAATGTTTAGTTTCCAAACCAATCAATCGAATGATGCACTTCCTAAATCTGTTTTTCAAGAAGTTAGTTGATGTCGTAAGATGATTAAAAAAATGTCCCTACTTATGTCAAGTTTAAATAAATGAACAAGGTGTAAGTAATAACAATAAGTTAACGTGACCTCCAAATAAAGTATACTAGAAGCAAGCCCAAATTCAATCAAGATCTATATTCCAAAAAGTGTCAGTTACGATTGTGAGTGACACAAAAATTTCACCAAGATATGTTAACCAAACTTTGCGAGAAAGTAAGGTATTGATATCAAGATGATATTAATATAAAACACACAAATGGTAACACTCAAAACTTTTCAAAATCGAGGTAATAATTGAAATCAAACTAAAGTGAGAGTATACCTATGAATTGTTAAAGTGTATACAGCGTAACATCACAATCTAGATATTTAGGTCAAGTTTATGAAGAAACAAGATGCAAATACCAAAATTTTAGTGACACGATATAAACAATATAAAAATTCAAAGGAGATTCAAGGTGATGAATCAATCCTAACTACGATGACGATATTGACTTGGGTATCTAAGATCAAAAAAGGATACTAATGATATGAAAACGTCTCCACATACTTTAGACTTTTAACAACTCAGCCGTAAACATGAATGAGTCATAAACAGACAAAAACAGTGGGTGAATACCATTAATTAGTAACAAAAGGGTAGTCACTTCTCTCTATGATCAACAAAGTGTGAAAAGAAAGTGAAGGAAGTACATCAATTGGGGTGATAAAAAATGTTGGCCTCACTTGGGAAGAGTTTCGCCTCAACCTTAGGGCAAGTGAAAAACTAAGAAAAAGTAACATTTCACACGTTTCGAGATGAAAAACTGGCTCTCAACTCAAATTAGTTTTGATATGGTCCAAGTTGGATCCTAGTCAAAGATAGCTTCCTCAGGTGGTTAAATCAACTAGGTTTTACAAGTTATCTAAGAGCGAGCTCAATTTACCAAGAAAAGTTCATACTGACTAATTCTTGTAGTATCTCGGATTTACTTTACCCCCTTCAGGCACAGTGGGAAATAAATGTGTCCATCGTGTACTCTCACTTGGGTTCACAATACGGATAACTTTGATGTTAAATATCACAAATGGTATTACTAGTCAAGTCAGGTTTGTGGGGATAAATTCTTGTTTCATCCACAAGGTTCCCTCTTGTATGGACTACTTTGGGGTTCCTAGGACCACCCCCATTGTTGTAGCTTAAGGCTTATGTCAAAGGGGTTATGTCATAGTTTTAATTAGACAGGAGTGTACCCTTATCCGAACCTAAAAATACAGTGTGATGATTTTGGTCATGTTTTTTTTCATCTTATTTAATTTCGATGTGGTTTGTTTGAACACCTTTAGGTGACCTGTACGGAAAACTGTATTAGTAGTTTAGTATTGTTTCAACTCCACCTTTCTTTGAAAAAAAAAATTGGTTCTGCACAACAAGTTAGTAATTTTCTATAAAAATAATAAACATCATTTCTGATTTCTCAAGATCATCCTAGGATGCAAGAGAAGAGTATACGCGACTGGAAAATCCAATCAAGAAATTAAAAAATGGAAAATAGTTAATTCAAATGCAATATATATTCATCTTGGCTCAATTTGGACATCCTACACATTTTTCAAAGAAATAAAATATATAAGAATCATTTTTGATTCCCAAGATCATCCCAAAAGACAGTGAGGGAAGAGAATACATGAACTTACTCTTAATAATAAAGCATGCAAGGTTTATCCAATGTCTAGTCTAGCAAAAGCATGTAAACATACCTTGTACAAAATAAAAATTAGCCAGATTAAACCTGTAATGATGTTAACACTTTAGGACACAAACCTTTGGAAACATGGAATTAATATGCAAGCTCAGATATGAAGCACATGCGTGCAAGTTAGGGTGTGTGCACACGGGTTAGGGGCACCTGTACCCCTCTGCATAAATCTAGGTCTGTAATGTGCGTGCACTACCCGAGAGATGCATGTGCTAGGATATGTGTGTATGCGCTGGGGTATAGGTGTGTATGCCCTTTTGTGGAAACTTAGTAGGTCTATAGAGTGCCTACGCTACCTAAGATGTGTGTTTGCACTAGGGTATAGGTGTGTGCACCCTTCTGTGGAAAATCAACATGTCCGTAAAGCGCTTGTGCTACCTGAGATATGCCTACGCTAGGATATGTGTGTCTACACTAGGGTATAGACATGTACACTCGGCAAGTAAAATAGAAGTACATAAACTATTATAGGGAATGTGTGCTGGCCGAGAGATGTATGCACTAGTCTAAGAGTGCATGTGCCATAGATATAGAAAGAGATCGGGTGCAATAGTAAAATGGTGTGTGCACCAACATTGGGGTGTCTGCGCTATCTTGACAGGTTTTCAATAGAAACAAAGGTACAATACGATAACAGTGTGTGTGTTCACACTGTGATGCATGCCTACACATGGTTTAGTGTGTTTGCACATGGTTCTGTGTACCTGTACCTCCCCTGTAAAAATTGTACCTGGTCATGATATCAAAATATGGCCAAATGACACAAATGCATTCAAAATGATCCAAATTTTAATATGTTAGCTCAAAATTGAAAATAACCCATCAAAATTGGAGCTATAAATGAGATTCTACACATGTGAGATTACAAAAAAAAAATCATAAGAATTTGAACATCAAGTCACATATGTGTATAGAAAGGGTTAGCCAAATGTTGAAATAACAACAAAATTTGAACTAGAATGCTAAGGGACAAAGGATCTCTCCCACCGAGCCTGCCATATGTATCAATGTATTAGTTATCTATGCAAAGGGAATTGAAACTAACAATAGTTTCAAAACATTAACTAACTACATAAACATCATCATGGTAAGAGCTAAACAAGACTAAATACCAATATTATGCATTAAAACTTTGAAATAGAAATCAAACTAGTATGCTAAGCATTACAATCTCTACTCTTTAGATCACCAAAATACTAAATGAACCTAGATAGATCCATGGAAATCCAATTTGATTGTTTGATATTCAACTGTTTGGGTATAGAAGTTCATCAAAGTATGGCTACAAGACCATTTTGATTATCTCTATATGACCCAAAATCTTGGTTGGTTGAAATACAAGAATGAGGATATTAGCTGAAATGAAAGATGTGCTAAGATGAAATGCCTATAAATTATCTATAAACATGTAAGGTGTGTAAAGGTGTAAATTGAAAGGTAGTAGGAGGGCTCCTTATATAGCTCAATGGATAAAAGAATATCTACATACCTTTTCATGAGGGATAAATAGAGAGGTTGGGTTAGTTGTGGATAAGGAAGGTTTATGGAGGGTTGAGTCAACCTTAGGAGAGTTTAATTTTTCCTTTAGTGACCCATAGAAATAAAAGGGGTTTATTAATTAACCAAAGTGATTAATTAATAGCTGAGCAAGCTTATAGGAGCTTTTTAGAGGAATAATTAGCATGATTTAGACTATAAGAGGAATTTAATCAAATAAATGATGATTTATTGATTTAATGGAAGAGGAAGCTAATTAATTAGTTTATATAGAAAGGGGGATTAATTGACGAAATTTTGTTAATTGGCGTATTTGTTAGATAGAAGAGTTAATTAACTAGCGTAATGTAGTTAATTAATGGTGATAGAAGAGAAAGTGAGTATTATTGACGATATATCGTTAATTTGTAGGAAAGGGGATGATTAGTGCAATTTAAGCATTTAAATTTCTAAAGCTAAATTATAGGTGTCTACACATCCCAAGGTTCTACAATATTTTTTGGCCTATTTTAGACTCCCCACAAACTCTTTCAAGAGTACTTTTGGACTAAAACACGGATGCACCCCCATTAACATTTTTTAGGATTTACATTGATGAGATTGAAATATTATCCAGTGTCATGCTCAAATTGATGATTGTTGTTAGTTACATCAATTTTAGATCACTTCTCTAATATTTGTTGATTTTGTGGTCCTCCATTATTTCATCAAAATTTTGGAGAGATTTAGAGCCTATTTCTCACTTTTTATGGTCTATCGCAACTTGTGATTCATGTTGTAATTTGAATACCTTTAGGGATGATCCTTATAGATTTCAATTCTCCTTTAGATGATAACCTATACCAAAATGCTACTCTTAATATCCAACAGATATTCCTCACTCTTTATCTTTTTGTGTTAATGATTTCAAACCATTTACAAGGTATCATTTTGAGGATATGCCTTTTCAATTTTTTCATTAGACCCATAATTCTTTGACTTGGAGACATAGGTTCGTATATTAGAGTTTTTGGACTAGGAATATTGTGAGAGTGTTTGTACTATCATGCTTTAGAATATAATCCATTGGAAACAAATGGTTTCATAGTGCATTGTCTAGGCCAAGTCATTTTCCCAACATCTTCATTTGGAGAATGTATCTAGGCTCACTCACTTATTTACAAATTTAAGTCTTTGGAAAATTATCCTCAAGGTATGAGAGATACCTATATTTAGCATTTTTCTCTTATGGGGTTTACATCTTGGACCTTACGTAGCATTGGCGATGTTGCTACTCTAAGATTGTTTGCTTCTTCAAGATATCGATGATTCTATTGATCAACTTCCTCCATTTACATATTAAATTGATGTTAACTCACCTTCTTCCCCTAATGGATGTCATCAATAGACTTGTCAAGGTGGACATTATTGACAATATATTTAAATAACTTGGAACTCTCTTCAATACCCTCTTCGACCCAAGATGGTTTTGTAAGTTGAACATTTATGGCACCATTATTTTCCATAACTACCTTTAACAACATTATTTCATGGGTTGAGTATTTATCATGGTCATCTCAAGGCCATCTCTCTTCAATTGCATAGTTAGTCAAACAACCATATTTATTTATGGTGAAAATATTTGTTCCCTTTGTTCTCAATAGAAATTGGAAGGTAGAGAGAACTTTATTTTAGATGTCTTGCTTACCATGAGATCCAGGGTATGTACTATTGTTTATATAGGGACGCAAGAGGTTCCTTATCAACCTTTTAATTACACATGACATGTCTGTATAACTTGGCATTGCGTAAAAAACTGCTTGGATGCAAGCTCGAAGAATGACTTGGTTAAGATATTGGTGAGCTCGAAGTAGCAAGAAACTCGTGAGTTTAAGACATGAGGGTCCTAGATATATTAACTCATAAGAATAGCTTAGGAATTTTTCATGATTTAGAGGAAAGCTCATGGAAAAAATCAATCAGAGAGTAGGTGAATCCATAGTCTAGAATGTTGACTGGTTTGGAGCTAGCCTCTAAGTGTTGAGGCAGATATTGGGAATTAATATCAATGAACGACATAACTCGGAAAGGTTTTGAGATCAACACAAAGTGAACACAACACAATGATTTACAACAAAAAATGTAGATCGTATTAGGGAATGGTGTGTATGAACTGAATCGAGTTTAGGCATATGGAAGTTGGGACGAGTCCAACATCGAGTGACTCATCTCAATTAGATCGGCACTGCCAAGTGAGGAGCACGAGGATTCGTCATAGGGAATTACATGGTGACACGGTGAGTTGGTGAAAAAGTGTGTGTCAGGAGCCAATTTTTTGAGATGGTGTGAGGGCAAGATGGCATCAACATCCTGAAATCCCACTACTTCGGATTATCGAGTTCTCATACAATGGAAGCCAAGGTGAGTGACTAGGCATGGAAAAATAATGGTCAGGCTCCGAGGCCGGAGGAGCCAACTCGGGGGATTCATGGGCTCGTTTTCTGAGTCAAACAATGAGACCTTGGAAAATGATAGAGCCCAAGATGCTAAGCCCAACATGGTAAAAGAGCGGCGACCAAGGCGAGTCATGTGGTAGTTTATCTAGTAAGCACGTGGTAATAAATTAGTGGTTGAGAGGAATTAAAAAATAAGCTCGAGTTTTTTCACGAGAGAGTAGTGAATGGGTTAAATAAGCTCTTATATATATATATATATATATATATATATATATATATATAATCATTCATGAATGGTGTAATCACATGTGTACGTTTTTTTTTTTTGTAAATTTTTGTGTAAGCATGTGTGTATGTTAATGTTTTTATAAAGTTTGTTTATGGACACAGATCATGATGTGTAACAATATGTTGAAGTGATAACAAAATTTATGGAATTACTTCCCAATAAAAATGTGAAACACTTGGTGAATATGGATTTCCAAAAAATAAACAAAGTTTCCCAACAAGAACCACTATCACGAAAGAAAACAACAAAAAGTGTACAGATGATATATGGGGAATTTGTTAATTTGACTACAGTTGCTAGAGCACATTTTTTTGTTACATTCTTAAATCATGTTGATATAAAGGAAACATTATATTTTTTGGGTGTTTATTTTGGACGGGAAAATTCAAAACGTATGGAAGAAATTTTTTTGGGGAATGTTTCTAAAGGAATAAGTTCTTTGGGTATAAAAAATAGGTTTGTTGATAAGATTATTTGTTGTAAAGAAATATTAACTTCTGTTGTAAGTGAAGATATGACAAAGAATCGTCATGTTACCATTGTTGCCAAGGTATTGGGTGTATCTAGAAATATGGTCAGTAGGTATGAAAAGAGGAGGAAGACATTAGATGATTCTACTGTGGAAGGAAATTGGGCACTAATGTGTAGAAATCCACATTCTGATAAAATAGAGGATAATATTATGAAGATAGTTTTTGATTTTTAGACTGAGAGGGCTCATCCTTCTCCAAATGTGAGGGATGTTTTAAAACACAGGATAGCTCGCAATAACTATGATGAACATATAAAACATTGGCTCAAAATAACTCAACATGAGATGTACATCAAGTTTACAGAAGAACATCTATATGAACATTATGATTAAACAATGAATGTTTGAGAGTTTGAAGCTTTGATATGTGCGAGCTGATAAATTCCTTGACGCATTGTATTGTCGCTATCACGTTGAGTTTGATTATCACTATCAAGTACCAAAAAAATTATATTACATATAAATTGAGGTGTGCTTTCATTTATATCTATATATTAGAAATTTGATTAAATTGAGTTGTGCTTTCATTTATATTAATTTATTAGAAATTTGATTAAATTTTGTTTTTGAGATATGATTTAAACTTAATGTATTTTAAAATCTATGTTTTTTTTCGGTGTATAGAAAGTTACGGGAAGCATCAAATGGTCCTGAAAATTCCCCCCTACACATGTCAGTGAATTCATAGATTTTATTCTTTGCACAATATCCGATGATCATGTCGACGATCATATGGCTTGCAACAAAGGTATATGTGACAAGTGTAGGGAATTGAAATTATTTCCAGAAACAAATGAATATTTGGACACAGTTCAAATAGTGGCTTGCAAGAGGTGATATATATATATATCTTTATGTGTGTGTGTGTGTTTAAATTTGGATGTACATATTTTATTTTGATTTTTATGTTTATTGAAAATAAATATGACAATTTTTCCATTATGTATTAATTTTGTAGGTTCAAATACATAAAATATTCAATATGGCTTGGAAAAGATGCAACCAGGTTGGATTTGGTAGAAGAGGAAATACCCATTGCTACATTCATGCAAATTTTCCGAAGTTTAATTAGTCCGTACATCAAACATTCTCACTATGTAAAATGGAAGGCTACACAATTCAAGACTAATAGAGACACATTCTCTATTGATTCCATATTTCATGTGGTTGATTTTGCTAAGAATTACTCAATTTCTCATAAAAAAGAGATTCAGACATAGTATTATCATACTGACCAGTTACCATCATGGTTCAAGCATTTTATAGGCATGCACAATTGGATTTGGATGGGGTTGAAAGTACAAATGTGAAGTGAATGATCAAGGAGTATTACTTCTATATAAGTGATGACAAGGAACATGACACCCACTTTATACATCATTTTTTCGGTTTGTTCTTTAAATATCTTCATGAGTGAGGAGTACAAATATATCAACATTTTGTTTGGTCAAATGGTAGCGCATCACAATCCAAATCCTCTCACCATTTCTTTGCACTTAGTCGCTATCATCATCATCAAAATATGCCTCAGCTATGGAGTTTTTTTTAGAGTGGTCATGGGAAGGGAGAACATGATGGTGTGGGTGCATGCATCAAATTTTCTCTAGAGGAACAAATATTTGATTATGAGGGAGATCGATTGATTGATGCCCACACCATTTTTGAATGGTGTAAGAAACATTTTGTAGTTCAAGCTTTAACCTCACAGGCTTCAACCTCACACACTCTAACCTCACAGGCTTCAACCTCACAAGCTTCAACCCTGTAGGCTTCAACCCCACATAGATTGTTTTGGGAGATAATAGGTATGCACATTTAAAACATATATGTATCTTGATGTAATTTATTACTACAAGTTACAAACTTAGTTTTTTTTTTCTTAATTTTGATGTTTGTTTTAAACTTTATTGATTTTGAGCATGATTAATTGGAGGACGAAGTATGGATGTGAAAGGATTCATAATTCTAGGTCTTTGCACTCTGTGATGACTATGGATAGTAATTACTGGACAATTTGTACAAAATATTACTCTTGTTTTGTTAAGAATGTATTCAAACAAATCATATTCAGAGTGCAATAGTCAATATCCAGAGTGCAATAGTCAATATCCAGAGTGCAATAGTCACAAACATGGGTATGTAGGTGAGTGGAAGAAAGTTCCTTTAGTTTTGGATGACACATATGGATAAGATCATGATGATAGTTTTGAATATGTGCCATTGATTTCACCTGATTATGACCACATATCTCGACTGGTTAAACAAGGTATGTTTTATTTAAAAGGATTGTATATTTTGATCATTGAGTATATATGTATAATTTATAGTATATGGAGCATTGAATATTTCTTTCCATTTTTTTGTAGATTATTTATTTGTAGTCATTTATGAAGAAGAAAATATTGAGAAATTGGAGTACTACTTATTGTGTTGCACAGAAGAGAGAACAAAGCAAACATGTGAAATAACAAGTGAGGAGACAACATTTTATATTGGCTCGGTTGTAGTGTAGGGAACATATTTACAACAGGTGAAAGCCCCCCAAAGTGGTATTCACTTTTTTATTATAAACCAGACAAAAAGGTGTATCATTACACCCATCACATAATTGCTACAAGGTTACAATTGCATCAGGTGAAGACTAAAAGTGGTCAACAAACAAAATGAAGACTAGATGTAGAAAACCATGAAAAACTTTTAGAGGTCATTGAACAACGAGCTGAGCCACTTGGTATTATATCTAAGGACCTAGAATATTATATATTGATGTCTTCCACGAATGGAATATTTTCTTTTTTATTTCTCATTTTGCATACATATTTGACAACTTTCTTGTTATGATATTAAGGAAGGGTTCATTAATGATGTAATTTTTTTCCCTGGTATCTCCAATAATATTCTTTCCATATATATCAATGTTTTTACCATGAAGGATTTGGATACTTGAACTACATATATATATATATATATATATATATATATAGATATATATATATATATGTATATATGTATATATACATACATATACATACACATATATACATATATATGTATATATACATACATATACATATATATTCATATATAGATATATGTGTATATACATACATATATATATATATATATGTATGTATATATACATATATATATAATATATATATGTATGTATATATACATACATATATATATATATATATGTATATATATATATATATATATATATATATAATATATATATATATATATATAAACTATATATAACAAATGAGTTCAAAAAACTTGGTGCTAGGCCTATCTAACATGTCTTGTATTGATGGTGTTTTTAGATATTGTGTACATGTAAAATGACATTGATCACCATTTTTTAAAAATTGAGTTGATGATTTATTCACTCGTGGATGGATGTAACTAACATGCATCATTTTAAGTTCATAAAAAATCAATGGATATTAGTTGATATATTAGTCGTTGCATACAAGTCTTAAACCTCATGATTTACTCACTCATTCATTTTGAGTTTCCTTTGATGTAACATCTTAAGTGTTCATATGTAACTCTTGGAATCTTATTTTGAATATATTTTATTAGCAATACTTCTTCAAGTTCTAATAATGTTATAAAAGATACACCACAAACATGATGAAACCATTATAAAGCCTTACCTAATGGAATATTTGAAAAGGATTAATCAAAACACTAGTACTATCATGTTGTTTTAGTGAAATTCATAATCCCTGAAGATGTAGATATAAGTCATTTCTTCCTTCAAAAAATTTAACATCAACTCTTATGTTTTTTGTTTTCCTCATTTTAGTTTCTCTTTTTTGACATCTTCTATAATAATTTGAAACAAGTTCTTAGTGTTCTATACATTATTTTCATATCTGAATCGATTATATTTTACACTAGGTAAGCCTATAAATCTAACTTGAATCATTTAAAATTTCATGTGAGCAAAATGATAGACATTATGGTCCCTTATTGAAATTTCCTTTTTGGGGGAAGTTTCTAGTAAATTATAGAATTTTTTAAATTTTGATAGATAATTAAGTATTTTATATAGATTTCACATTTTAAAGTAGGGTCTACAAAATTTTGATAAATAATTTTGAGGTTTTGAATAATATTTCTTTTCAGAACTACATGACTCAAGGTATTGAAAGATATTAGGGATATTAGGAAAACATGTAGAAAATTCTTTAAATTTAAAGGTTCATGGGAAAAAATATTGAAATTTGAGATTAAGAATGACTTGTAAGAACATTCAAAACCTACGCGATTTATCATTATCTTACTTCATGACTATTGATCATTATCTTACTTCATGACTTATCATTATCATTATCTTACTTCATGACCCTATAATAAGGACCAAAGGATCCAAAAATTCCTTTCTGGGATGTCTATCCCCATTGCATACCACCTAATGGTTACTTTTTATTTTTTTTATATATTCTTGGGCCATTTCGTATCCCATATGCAATTTCCTTGTTGTAAACTTAAAGTTATGAATTTTTATAAAAGTAAATATATCTACTACCTACCACTTGCAATCCCTCCTATCATAAATATATCCCTAATTTAATACAAATCTCTCATAAATAATCCTAAAACAACACCAAATCTCTATAGGTCGACACTACTAAATTTTGAAGCACTTAAACGAGTTATAGAGCCTTGTTTCCTCATCCATAAGAAATCAAAAAATCTATATATAAGCCATGAAATGGTTAATCTAACATAAAGTATTACTAAATTATCTAAGCATCAAATCATTCGATATATAATTTTAAATAATTTTACATTATATAACAAAAAGAAGGGTATTTAATATCTTATCTATCATTATTGTTGGGGTTAGCACAAAGGTTGTACAAATAATATATCAGATCTAAGCATACATTCAATAAAAGTGGATATTCTACTAGAAGAAATATACAAAACAAGAGATATAAATCAACACCATATTTACCATGGTTCACCCAATGTTTGTTACGTCCACCAAGAAACAAGCCAATCTATTATCCCAATCTTTCAGAAGATATACAATGAAGATTTACAATCTTCCACACCTCTCACAATTTACAATACTTTCTTTCTCTCAAGCTTCTCCTTTTTCTCCAAAAAAACTCTCTCACAATTATTTTCACAATAATCATTAACTCTTACTTATAACCCTAACTTTGTATCTTATAAATACCTTATACAAACTTAGGGCACTTAGCATACAATTACAAATTAGATATAATTCCCATGAGTTAAATAAAACACTTATGCACAGGTAACCGATGTTGGTTAGCCCTAACCGATGGCGGTTCCTACTTTCCTAGCCGATATCGTTCATAGGTGACCAATTTCAGTCCCTACATAACTAATGTCATTTACTGTGTTTTCATCCAAGTTGATAAAACATGCTAAACTTCAGTAATTGAGCTCCACATCTCAAAAATATTCCGCTTGGAGATAAATTACTACACTATACCTATACAACATCATTCTTGGATCCTTTCCTTAGCTTTGTTTCTTCCTATTCAAGTCTCAAACTTGAAGACTAACATAAGTGGATTGTAGGTCCAACTTCTATTTTTATAATGGCTTTGTTAGTATATCTGCAGGGTTTTCACTCATATGAATCTTCTTCAGTTTCAGTTTCCCATCCTCCAATACCTTTTGTATAAATTGATATCTCAAATGAATGTTTTTCGTTCTAGAATGAAATGTTGAGTTCTTTACCAAATGAAATAGACTCTTATTGCCATTTAATAATTTGTAATCATCTTTCTCCTTTCCCAACTCTTCCATGAACTTACTCATCCATATCATCTCTTTTCTAGCCTCTGTAGTTGCAACATACTCAACCTCCATAGTAGACAAAGCCATAACCTTCTGTAATCTTGATATCTAGCTAATTTTCGTCCCACCTACTATGAAAATATATATAGTAGTGCTCCTCCTGCCATCTATATCTCCATCCATATCCGAATCAACATAGCCATATAAAAAAAATTTCAAACCTCCATAGAATAACTGCATGCTAGATGTCCCTCTCAAATACCTGAGTATCCATTAAACTACTTTCCAATGCTCTTTACTTTGATTGGCCATAAATCTACTCACAACTCCCACTTCTTGTGCAATGTTTGGTCTATTACAAACCATAACATACATGAGAATCCCAACTGCTAAAGCATATGGTATTGTGTCATGTATTTGACTTCCTCATGTGATGAAATACACTGATATTTTCTCAATTTGAAGTGTCCATCCATAGGTTTACTTACAAGTTTTGAATTCTACATTTTAAACCTTTCTAACAACTTATAGATATAATCCTCCTGAGATAAATACAATTTCTTGTTCTTCCTATCTCTGTGTATTTGCATGCCAAGGATTATTTTTGCAACTTTTAAATCCTTCATAGAAAATGTGTGAGCTAGATTTATCTTAAGCTCACCAATGTCCTGTATACTAGATCCTGCAATAAGCATATCATCCACATACAGTAACAAAATAATATAGCTCCCATTTTCAAGCTTCTTGAAATAAACACAATGGTCAAATTCACATCTCAAATAACCATGCTCATGCATGAAATTATCAAACCTCATGTACCATTTCCTTGGAGTTTGAGCCCATATAGGATCTTTTTCAAACTGCACACTAATTTCTCCTTACCCTTGAATTTATACCCAAGCGGTTGTTGCATATAAATTTCTTCATCAAAATCACCATGAAGGAAAGTCATCTTCACATCTAGTTGCTCTAAATGCAAATCATGTACTATAACTATACTCAATATAGTATGTATAGAATTCATTCTAACAACAGGAGAAAATATTTCACCAAACTCAATACCTTCTTTATGTGTAAATCCTTTTACTACAAGCCTTTCCTTGTATCTCTTATGTCCACCCTCTTCTTCCTTAATCTTGTAAACCCACTTGTTCTACAATGCTCTTTTACTTGCTAGCAACTTAACCAAATTTCATGTCGGGTTGTGCTCTAAGGATTCCATCTCCTCATACATGTCATGCTCCTACTGTACGCGGGTCTCATCCTGCATTGCTTCTTCAAAAAAATTTGGTTCACCATTATCAATCAATAATAAATAAGATAGAGAAAGTGTAAATCTTTCTGAAGGTTTACTTACCCTTTGTGACCTTCTCATGGGAGTTTGGGGTATTGGAGGCTCATTCTGGACCTCTAGGACATTTATTTCTAATTCTGATAGTGACCATCGCCGGTCATCTATAGCTGACACTAGTTATGCTAACCGATGACAGTTTGAATCTTGTGTAACTGACACTAGTTCATATGACTGATGTCTTTCAAGGGTCAACTAACACCGGTTACTATGTAACTCTGTAGATATGAGTTTTAAATCCGATAGTGTATTTTCATTCACAAACTCTCCACCGGTTCATCCTTGGGTACCAAACATTTGATCCCTATACATTCTCTTTTCATTCCATTCAATGTCATGACTCTTAACAATTTAATAATCCTCTAAATCCCAAAAATGGAATCCGAAATTACCAGATTCATAACCAATGAAAGTGCATCTCTTGAATTTTACATCCAATTTTTTTCTATTTTCCTTATCAACATGCATAAAAGCTTCTAAACCAAAAACTTTAAGAAAAGAAAGATTTACCTCTTTTCCAGTCCAAGTATCCTTTGGTATTCCTCCATCTAGTGAAATTGAAGGCCCACTATTAATCAAATAAATCACTTTATAAGCTACTTCTGCCAAAAACTAAAAGGGTAATCCAACATGTATTCTCATACTTCTAGCATGTTCCATGATTATCTTCTTCATTCTTTCTACAACACCATTCTCTTGTGGTGTTCTTGGAACTATCCTTTCTCTACATATTCCATTCACTGAACAATAATCATTAAAAGCCTTGCTACAATATTCACCACCATTATCAGATTTAAAGCACTTTAACTTTGAATTTGATTCATTCTCAACAAGGGCTTTCCATCTTTTAAAAGTCTCAAAAACATCATATTTATGTTTAATACAATAGACTCGTACCTTTCTTATAGCATCATCAATGAAAGTTACATAATACTAGGATCCTCTATGAGAAGCTAGTTGAATTGGTCCCCAAACATCTGGTGTACAAGCTCTAATTTCTACTCCTTCTTAGTTGCCCCAACTTTGAGAAATCTCACTCTCTTTTACTTTTCAAAGACACAATTCTCATAGAAATCAAGATCTAAATCTTTCAAATATGATAACTTACCCTTAACCTTTAAGATCTACATTCCGTTTTGACTCATATGGCCCAACCAATTATGTCACATGCCTGCATCTAAAGTAGATAATACAGAAAAAGATTTAGTACCATGGGTAGATAAATATAATTTTCCTACCTTCTGGCCTCTTCCCACAACAAGTGCACCCTTGATGACTTTCTAAGAGTCAACTATGAATGTAACCATGCAACCAACTTCACCTATTTTCCCTAAAAAAATAATTTTCCTCCTGAGGAATAGCACACGCCTCACATCTTTCAATACTCATGTATTTCTATTATGCAAATTTAGATGAACTTTCCCTTTACCGGTAATATTACAAGGTTTATCATCACCCAAATAAACATGCCCAAAATTTCCCTGGACATAATTTTTGAAATAACCCTTATCAAGGGTTGCATGGAAAGAAACTCTTGAATCTAAAACCTATGATTCTATTCTATTATCCAAAGAAAGAATAAGAGCATCTTGCATTACCTCTACTGCAATATTTTCCTCTTTACCTTTGCCTGGGTTTCATTTCTCTTTATCCTTTGACCAAAAATATTTCTTTGCATTTCCTTTCTTTCCACAATTCCAACAGGTAATTCCCTTACCTCTTAATTTAGATCTGTCATTCTTGGACTTTGATTTCCCATTATTCTTACTCTTGGATCTCTTCTTCTACCTGCCCCTGCTTTCTACATTCAAAACATTTCTAGATGATGATTCCTTTGTACTTTTCCTGTGAATTTTTTCAATCAAGATTATAATAACCACATCATCAAACTTCAAAATATTATTAGCAAATGTTGTATTACTAAAATCCATTACCAAGTTATCTCAACTATCACGTAAAGAACATAATAATAAGACTGCTTTCACTTCATCATCAAACGGAATATCAACCAATTTTAACTTATTTATAATAGATCAGAAATCATTCAAATTACTAGATGCAGATCCACCTTCATACATCTTAGAACTAAATAGTTTCTTCATCAAATAAAATTTATTTGAAGCACTAGGTTATTCATATAAATTAGAAAGATATTTCATTAACTCTATTGTAGATGTCTAATATTTAATATTAGAAGCCACAGATGTTGCCAACCTCAATCTTATAGATCTCAAAGCCTTTATATCGAGAATATTTCATTTTTCATCATTCATCTTTGTAGCTCTAGACTTTTCATCCAACGGTAAGTACAAATCTCTTTAATATAGATAATCCTCAATCTTCATCTTCCATAATTGATAATTGTGGCCGTCAAACTTCTCTACCTTGTATTTGTTTTCTTTTATCATTGTTGTAGATACCACTTAATCAGATAACCCTCTATGAGTAAATCTATCAACACACAAAAAACTCAAACATAGATCAGATACCAGTTGTTAGGGTTAGCACACAGGTTGTACAGATAATATATTAGATATAAACATACATGCAATAAAAGTAGATATTTTACCAAAAGAAATTTATAAAACAAGAGATATAAACCAACACTAGATTTAGCATGGTTCACCCAATGTGGGTTACATCCACCAAGAAACAATCCAATCTATTATCCAAAAATTTCAAAAGATATACAATAAAGATTTACAATTTTCCACACCTCTCATGATGTACAATACTGTCTTTCTCTCAAGCTTCTCCTTTTTCTCCAAGAAAACTCTCTCAAAATTATTTTGACAATAATCATTAAATCTTACTTCTAACCCTAGCTTTCTAGCTTATAAATACCTTATACAAACTTAGGGCACTTAGCCATGCAACAATCAATAGATCTACTTTAATACTAAAAATATATCTAATTCCCATGAATTAAATAAAACACTTACGCACATGTAACTGATTCCAGTTAGCCCTAACTGATGGTGGTTCCTACTTTTCGGACCGATACCGGTCATAGGTGACCAATGTTGGTCCCTACATAACCCATTCCAATTACTGTGTTTTCTAGCAAGTTGATAAAGCATGCTAAACTTAAGTAATTGAGCTCCACATCTCAATAATTATACCTATTATCATTTCATCAGGAGACGAAAATGAAAGATAAGGGGGTGTCTTATATTCACATCCATAATTCTAAAAATACACAAACTCATAAAAATATTAAATTATGCTACCTTACATATCAATATATGCAATTCATGTTGAATGAATATATATAAAAATATAAAAACCACATCTAATGAATATATACACACGTTTCTAAGACATAAAATATAATAATCATGTCTACAATGAGTATGAGTATATATACATGTCTAAAATCTCTAAAAACATGTCTAATGAGTATATACATGTCTAAAATCTCTAGAATCATGTCTAAAATCTCTAACATATCACTGAAGTCTCCTCCGTGTAGTGGGGTGAGTGCCACACCCCTCACTAGGCTCTGCTACACCTTGCATGTTAAAAAAAATACACGTCAGAAACTTTATATATCATGTACCATATATTAAAAGTTATAAGAAAAATTCTACAAAAATTTCTTGATTAATTAAATACATCATATAGCATATATGTATAATTTATTTCCTCAGTATCTATCCCTAGGCAGATGTTGCAAGTATCTACACTATGTGTAGATATTTGTCTTGTAGATCCCTATGAAACAAAATAAATAAAATGTAAGACGTTGATAAATAATTTTTTTGAATGAACTTCATTAATTTATAACATTTCAATTTA
The DNA here is from genome assembly GCA_019776745.2 of Taxus chinensis. NCBI lineage: Eukaryota > Viridiplantae > Streptophyta > Pinopsida > Cupressales > Taxaceae > Taxus > Taxus chinensis. Next base: position 92,617,972 of record CM034156.1, read on the forward strand.
GATTAAATCTTAATTCTAAAACACATGTATATATACCTCTACAGAACTAGTCTCCAAATCTATGGGAGTGCTACCCACGACCTCAACATCAACAAATATGTCACCAAGTGATCCAAGCTGACTCAGGCCCAGAACATCAAGAACCATGTTGCACTTAGTGAAGAGTTGTGTGTATGTCATGTGGGTAAATGGTTTGGGCTATGAAACACCACACAGTGGAGCAAAATCCTAAACACACAAGTAAATGTTTAATTTTAATATTAATAAATTATAAAGTAATGATGAAATAAAATAAATTTTAATTATATTAAGGTTTAATTTTCACACACCAAAACATAAAAGTGATGAACATCAGGTGTGACGATCGCAACAACATGAGGTCCACCTATAACAATAGCAGTAGTACCTTAACTAGAATTTACACAGTCTCTCTACTCTATAAAATCTAAAACCCTCGATAGTGAAACACTGCAATGTCTTGCAATAACCTCACATGCACGCAACAAGTTGGTATCCATGATGCGTCCTAGTTGATGTGTCTGAGTGGGACCTCTAACTACCTCAAAGTCATCTGGAGAAATCAAAGATGCACGAGTGTATACCTTGTTGTGTGCATCATTTCTGCTACTAGCGCCTCCACTGTTAGTACCGCATCTCGAAAGTTACTGACCCACATGGTCAAAAGAGATAAATTGGGTCTCGTGAGAAATTCCCACAAGACCCTCAATAATAGCCTCATGTATAGTTATAACGACAGGTGTTGCGACATCCTGAAATCCTGATAAGAATGGTTGTGGCCTCGGTACAAGCTACTGTGCATCAACAACTGCAGGAGCTCCCTCCCTTCGATATGCCTCCCTATGGCTAATATGGCCATGCCCCTACCCCAAATAACTAGGGATGTATAAATAGTTCACCTTTAGGTTTAGGTGAACCTCAACATGTAGCATCATTATGAAGTATAATGGTAATTGGTCATTTTTCATAAATTGACCTTGAGAAGCCACAAATCTAGGATAAATCAAAGGTGCACATAGGGGACATGAATTTTTTTTTACATAATATGCCCTTACTTTCGGTTTGTTTGCATAAAAACTCCAACAAGACCTCCTAACAACTTCCTTATCAGAAATTTGTAACATAATCTCATTATATCCTAGATCTTCTGAGACATTTGATTTTAATGAATCCTTAATTTTTTTACTGACTCAAAATAAAATGGGTTGTATCTTTTCAAACTTTTTTTTATTCTACAAAGATAAACCAATATTTTTTCACAATGGGATTTATATTGCCCAACTGTAGTTGGATCCTCAAGAATATATTACTATTTTACAATCTCTAAATTGGTGCTCTCAAACAAATTAGGAGTGGAAGAAGCCATGAAAGTCAAAAAAATGAAATTAAAATTCAATTTACAATACTTTTAATGAAAAAAATCTCCTAATATATTCTCCTATTTTAATAAAATAGAAATATGATTTTCAAGCTTGAATGTAAATAATTTAGAAATTAAAAAATTGCATATCTTATTGTCATTTGTAATAAAAAATCACTAACATAGAATTACCATTCAAAAATGGAATAATGTAAAATCTAAGTTATTCCATTATAAATAGATCACATAGTAAATAAACCTCAAATGGCATAGTTCAATAAAAATTACATGAAAGAGATACATCACAAAAAATACATTTTATAAGTCATTGCTAAAGTCATTGCTAAAGTCAGTGCTAACGGAACAAATTTATTACCATGCATAAAAAATCAATGAAAGATCGTGCTAGGAGATAAGACGAATTTTTCAACATGACTAGAAGTATAAACACTTATAAAATGTATTCTCTATTTATGTAAAATTATCCTAAAATAATTAAAATAAACAAGTGCATTTGTTTTGTGAAAGCTAAACCAAATTCATATTCTCGAAAGAACTCTAGAATTAATATATCATTCTTGATAAATTCCATGATAATAGGTTCATCCTTATTTTCTACATAGGTTAGGATCACTATGCTTAGTGTTCTTTTTATCAAAGGCTCCAACCTTATGGCTATGATAAACTTGACTTCTAGCAATTCTACATCAAGCCAAAATGTGAACAAGACGAAACCATTGAATCTTCTAGTTGATTTTTTCCCTAGGAATGGCATCAACGGAGATGAAATGGTAAGGTTGACATGAGGTGACTAGATTTGGGAATGTACAAAAATATTTTAATAAATTTTGTGGGGTTTTGAGGCTTTACGTATGGCACAAATTATGTATGGTTTTGTGAGTAAGCATGAGAAGGACCAAAAGACATATTTTTTGTGCAAAAGTTCTATGTAAAATTATAAACATACAAAATTAGGTGATAAGACTTGGCACACTACGAAAGGCATGCAAAAAGTAAACTCAAGTGAAGAGGTGTAGTAGTTACCTTGCACAACATTATGAGAAGCTGAAAAATGTTGTGAGGTAACTTACACAACATTAAAAAATATGAAAATGTTGATTTGGTGCAAGACTAAGGAGCTAAGAGTGATACAATTTTGTTAAGGAAAGCTCTACGCATGGTGTGGGAGGTCACTATGTGCAATTCAAGCATGATACTTAGCATACTCTTAAGGTAACATACAATTGAACTCAAGTTGAGAGGTGTGGTAGTTATATTGTACAAAATTGCTAGAAGTTGTAAATGTTGTGAGACAATGTAGGACATTGCCAAATTTTTAAATGTTGATTTGATGCAATACTATGTGAATTGTGAGTTATGAATGGTTATTAATGAAAGTCTTTCATAGGGCGTGAGATATCAATAGAATCTAGGATGCTCAAGAGGATCTACATAATAGGAAATGTGTGGTGGTGTGTAAATGTTCCACAATATTTATGCAAACTTTGTAAGATGTTACATAATCACACATCTTACCATAATTGAAAATGTTGTTATTGGAGGAATGCCATGTTGCTTTAGAAGGAGAAACTATAATATTACCCTCATTCTCAAAAAATATGGAAAAACTCTCTATCATCCAACCAATATATAAATGCCATTCAAAAATCAATTGTAAAAATAGAGCATATTTGCTAATGATTCAAGAAATGAGTTCTCAATTTTTCAATATAAGAGCTAAAAAAAATAAAATTGAACTTTCCACAAACCTTTATTAAAATGAAGTGGACCTTTGTTAAAAAAAATTGTGTTGCAAGATTCTCATTTAAATGGTTTGTGGAGTGAGCTTAAATTCTAATTTGAGATTATGAGATTTTGAATTAAAGGAGTATCATTGTTATAGGTAAAAAAAAAAGGCTTGAAAATTAAAAAAAACAAAGTTATAGGTAAAAAAATGAGGCTTAAAAACAAAAAAAAATAAAGTTATAGGTCAACACATAAATATGACAATGAGGATTGTTCTCTCCACGTAATAGTCGACAATTGGTTGCTTAATTGTATTTCTTTCAATGGAAAATGAACAATTTGTTCAACTATTAATTTAGTCCACTTGAAACCCCTACACGAATTTCTTTTGGAAAGGTAAAAAATTGGTTCTTGGGCAGTTTGTTCCAAGAGGAATGTTTTCATCAAAGCTAAATCAATCTAGCTCCAATAAAATTAGTAGTACACTGTTATGTTGATGCCTTCTCTAATTGTATAAGGTTCCACAAGAAAAATAGTTAAATCAATTTTTCAAGGCTGAAATATATTCACAATCCATGCAAAAAAATTATTAGGCCATGGGGAATCCTATTTCTAAATGCAAAATAGTAAATAGTTGTTGCATAAGTGCATACTTCTAGAATCAATTTGATGCATATTTGCCATCTGGAAGGCTTTTCTGTGAGATTTTTAGACTGGGATAATTGCAACTCTATTGGAACAACAACTACAACCATGAAATGAAGTAGACTGGACCTTGCCCATGGCATTGCAACAGGCCCCACATAAAAACAAAACATTAACAGCCTGAAATAGCTGATCCACATAGACATGAATGCCACTATTCCTCTCATATTAACACTGGATACTTGATCTAGATACCTTAGGAAACCTTGAAAAAACATTATATGAATAATTTATGCCTCATAAAATTCTTGACACAATCTTAAGGTTGTTTAATCCTTTCATTGTATCATGGATACTGATAACAAAAGACCAAGGTTGTTGAATCTATTAAGAGATACAATTCATGTGGATTTTATAGTCTGTCTTATAGAAATCTGGTTCCTAGGTCAAACATAATTTACAAAGTTCAGACATAAATGGCGGACCTCAACTTGCAACATCAAAAATAGTTCAAGGATCACTGGAAAAAAATATTAGTCACAGAAAATGTTTTGTAAGTGGGGATAGCTTCTTTATTTTAATGAGAATTCAAATATGCATTGGTGGAATCTCGGTTATAAGTGAGACATCAAGCAATCTCATGTTGATATAATTTTTCCTACGTTAGACGTAGAGCATAGTGTGTAGTTCAAACCAAGATAAACTTAATTGTAGATATAATTACAGATAAATGAAAAGAATAATATGCTTATTGGATTAGGACTGGTGTGGGTATTAACTTGAATCAAGATTATTTTGTTCCAGGTAATAGTCGACAGTTAGTTCCTTAATTGCATTTATTTCAATGAAAAATGAACACTCTGTTCAACTATAATAGGTAGAATTGCTCTGTTAGGTTCCTAAAAATAGTAATTTCCATGTTAATAAGCACATTGAAAGAAGACCACAACATACTCGTGATGCCCAATGAAAAACAAAATTTCTGAACCCTGGTCATGATACAAGAGATTTTCTGGGGTTTTAACTAGGGTTTCTTTTTTTGCCTAAATTTTTACAAATACAAAAAAATTGAACATACCTAATAGGTTGAGGAACTCGGTAGGTCGGTTGTGGGAGCTTTGATGGATACAACTCGCTTAGGGTCAATTGTGGGCTCTGTAGGATCCAAAACGGTCTTTGTATTTTCACTTCTATTAGGTCTTTACTTCACGTGAAGGAGGCATGCAGAGGAAAAGTGAAATCCTTCGTGCTACCTCCAATATATAAACTTAGGGGTTTGTGCAAACCCCATTTTCATGAAAGGTGGTTCATGCAAACACCCCCTTAGCATGAACCACTTTCCATGCCATAAATGGTACAAAAGTATGGTACATGGTAGGGGGTTCACGCAAAGGGGGTGTTTGCCTGAACACCCGTGATTTACCACCTCGACACATTGCCCACTCGTGTTTTTGGAAAAATTAGTAGGACATAATAGCTTGCATTGACCCCAAATCTCCCATATGGGGATTAAGTCCTCAAAGCGAGAACCAACACCCAATTCTGCAACCACTAACAAACCATACCCAACTTGCCTAGTTACCGAAGAAAAAAGGGGAGTTCTAAACAACTAATCAATCTCTAGGTCTCTTCCATATTGGACCCTAAACATTGCCTCTAGCACTAATCCCCAAATGTTATGCCAACAAAAAATAACAATCCAGGTAAGGAGGGTCTCTATGGGGTCAATACCATCACACGATCATAACATATTCGCAAGGAACAAAATTCCTACCACACAGGAAGTTCATAAGAATTTCAAACTGAATTAACATTTCATGTGAACTAGGTTTAAAAAGACGTCCACTTAGGCAAATACAACAATCAAAACATATTTTATTATCATTATTTTTATTTTAATTCTAGAGGTTCAAGTTTCCTAGGTTTAGTTTTTGTGAAATGGTTGTTATGTTCCCATGTCTGTAGAGGGTCCAAGTGTTGAACCCATGGCTCTGATACCAAGTGTAACACCCACAAAAAAATACCGCACCAAAACCATGTCAAACCTAATTAATCACTTATGAAAATTATAGATTTTTTTTTTAATTTGCAAGGATGATAAATATTAGTGGTGCTCAGTTAGTTTCCATTTAATAATTTTACATGTCCATAGAGTATTTGGAACCAAAATATCAATTAAATATTATTAATTAATTGCCAAAAATCATTTCGGGATTTAATCCTCTTCTAAGGCCTCCATTAATTTTGGAAATGATGTAGATCGTGATGCCTTGTGAGAAGCTCTGAAGAAGATGAGCCTTCCTATCCTGAGATAGCAGGGAACCTTTCTGGGATGTTAGTTTTTTATGAAATTTCTCTATTAGTTTATTCCATCCTCCATTAATTTTTTCCCACAAAGAGGTATTTCCATATAAGTATCAGGAAGGTTCTTCATGTTACACTCAGAAATTTTGGCCAGTCTATTCTTTTATTCCTCCCCATGTAACGCACACATTTTCCACACACAAAACCAAAGATAAAACCCAACAATTAATTAGGAAAATTATAGAATATTTTTGTTGTTTAAAAATGTTGCAACAAGATAACCACCAACTAGGTTTAAATAATTCACGACTAATAATTTCCACATATTCGTAAGGTTCTCATTATTAAATTAACAATTAATTATTATTATTTTGTTCCAAACATTTTGGGATTAAATCCCCTACTAGATTTTATGTTAATTCACTTTGTTTAAAATATCATATGGGTCAATAATTCCTAAGTTAGTTTAATTCTTACTTCTCATAACAACTTAACAACAATGCCCCTCATGAGGTCATCTAACTATACATTTTAAATTCCAGTAATTAACCCTTACAAAATATTATTTATGTTACCCCTTTCACAATTATTTAATTTATCCTTATAATTCTAATGTCATTATTTAATTACTAACGTAAGGCTAAGGTCTCAACTTACGCTAACCATCAAATGGCCCCATTCAACCCATTACTTATGCCTTTTTAATTAATTTTCCATTCCCACAAAATCACATCACTTAAAGTTGTAGGGTGAAATCTCATCCCTTAGATTAAGTCATTTTGGGCCCTGGGATTAGAAATACCATAAAAATCCTTATGAGGTCTTCTTATTCTTTCTTTTACCCTAAACTCATTCATTTGCTCCATTTTGTTTTGCAAGTTTTGGGAGCATGGAGGCCATGGAAGGTTGCTCATTGTTCTTGGATGAATACACACATTTGAAGAGTTGTTTTGCATCCCTCTCCTAGGGTTTTCTTTCTATTTTATTTATTATTGAAATATTATTATTTTTTATTTACCACATTGGGTATGGGCATTTTTCCCCCAATTTAATTTCTGGTTTAAAATGATATATACACATCGATGAGGGTTTGAATGTGTGTGTGTGTGTATATATTTGTAAATCCAAACTGAAAACGGTGGCCTGATATACAATGTATATGTATGTATGTATGTATGTATGTATGTATGTATAAGGTTCATCTGAAATAATAATACAATGTTGAATAAGACATGGTTACGGCCAAATTTATTTGTGCAGGTTCAAAATGTAATACGGTTCATTGCTGATTTAGGTATCAGTTATATTGGGTGGGGGAGTCGCCCCCACCCCACTCTATATAATAGGGTTAGGGCATGTACGTCGCCCCCACCCATTTTGTTTTATATAACCTACCCATGTGGCCACACAGGCCGAGCTAAAAAGTTTAATCACATTCTTATATATATATATAACTTTGTTTAAAATCCATACGACTTTCACAAGTCTTTTTTTGTTATATTAAATATTATAATATAATCAATATATATATATAAAATAATGATTTTATTTAATATGTTTTTAATTATAATATATATATAAATTTATAAATTTATATAAATATATATAACCTTAGTTGTATAATTTTTTTCTTCCCATATTTAAACAATCACTCAAATTCATTTATATAATGAAATATAAGGCAAGTAGTTATAACTTTTCTCTCTATTCATCAATGTGGAATAATAGAAAACTAATATCTTTTCTTATCCAATCCAAAACAATTAATAAAGAGGACATATTCATTGTTTAAGAACACTAAATATCTATTTTCTTTTCTTATAGCATTGTATGATATTTGACTATGATTTCAACATCCCAACATACTAACTTTTATAATAAAATGAGAAGGTGTTTCTTTTCAACCACAATACATTGAATGTCATAGAGAGAAGGAATTTAACCATTTTATAAGTACATTTCTTTCCTTTTCATAATAAAAATGAAATCCATTTCAAGAAAAACAAGTATAATTCCATATATTTTCCAACACAAACGCAACTATTTTACAAGGTGAATGCACAAGCAACTTGATTTCATTTCCAGATTTGAAGGATATACATTTTCAATTAAATACAACTTTCATGTTTCTTTCATTATTCACTTCTAATACATAACTTAACAATAAAGTTTCCAAGAATCTCTTTTAAAATACAAGAGTATACAAGCCTTCCACATAAGTGGAATCAACATGGCAAAAATTTTACAAAGTAATTATCTCTTCCTTTGACCTTCTTCAAAACAACTCTTTTCAAGAAGTCAACTTGAACCCCTCCCTTTCTCCAAAATCCAATCACAACAACAAAATAAGGGGAGTAGGAAATTCTCTCCACCCAACCTATAACCCAATGAGAAGGAGAAGTCATCCTCCTCATTGGCACCTGATCCCCAACAATGAAGTAATAGGAGGTATCAAACAACCAAGACAACTTTTACATGGCTTCAACAACAATCATTCACACAAAAATTCAACACAATAAGCAAAATCCCAAATAATAACAAACATACACTTTTCCCAAGTAAAAAGGCTCATTATCCAAGCCAAGAGAGAGAAGAAACACGGGGAATCGGTTATGCCTCCAAATGGGTTAAGTCCCCACCTTAAAATCCTCCAAAGCTTCATTCACACAACCACAACCAAACTCTTATCCCTCCCTCAATTTATCTAATGTCTCCCACAAACTCTTATCCCTCCCTTAATAAACATATCAAGATAAATAAGAAATCTTTGTTAATATCACAAGGTGGGACACCTTGTAGACACTTGTAGTTTGATCAAAGCTCTATTATTCCTAATATTACACTAACTATTTTCCTTCTCGCAAATTGATGATACCTCATTAATTAGACTCCTCTAACTCATCATTTATGACATTATTTTGGTCATATTTTTTCTTATAAATGAGCTAATGGGGATAATATAGTCCCTTATTGGCTAAACCGTCTCCTCATTCCCTTCTATACTACCTCTATTAGCTTCCTAGACTATCAATCCATTTCATTGGATTGATTAGACCTCTCAAAACCCTATTGAAACCCTAATTCCTCTCTAAATAAGATTAATTAGCCTAGAGCCAGGTTATTTACCCTAAACCATGATTAACCTCTTTTAAGCCTAGTCAAATCTTACTTTGACTCACTAATTAATTTTTTGACTCCTTTCTAGTCCCACATGCACCAAAAGTCTCTTATTTTCCCAAAAGGAAAACTATAAATAAGACTAGACCCCCCTCTCATTTCTAAGACCACTCTTCCTTTCTAACATAAAATGCAACATTTTACTTAGGGTTTAGAGCTTATTTCATTTGTTTTATTGAGCTATTGTTTTGTCATTGCACTACACACACAAACATTGAGTAAATAGGAAGAACCATTGACCTTGAAGCCATTAATGGTGAGCTCCCATTCTCATGATCACAAACAGATTGCTTAGAAACTATCTAGGTTCATTTTTAAAGCTTTCAAGAGTAGAGGATTATTAAATATGCTAAATTTTATTGTTTCTTTCAATATTAATGTATGCAAAATGATGAATCATTGTTTATCTCTTATCTGATGGTCCACTGACTAGTTTGTTAAAAGCCTTTGAGTTTTCTTGAGAGATTCTTACCCCATGTCCATCACTTTTACAACTTTTCATTGAACACATTCAGGATGCCTAGTGGGACACTTAGTCCATCCTCCATTAATGGAGGTAGTTTGAAGCTTTTATTTCAATTTCTAACTTTTTACATGTTTTTGTAGGGTAAAATATTTTGCCTTAGGATTTTTAGCTAGGTTTTATGTAGTTAACCTTCATTTTCATGCCTTTTTGTTAAGTTTATGTTAGAAATTACATTTAATGGCTAAATTCTAACATGTTAACAATTTTAGAATTTTATTTTCTGTGTTTTTTATGGTTTTTTAGGCAGGCGCAAATACACTTTTCTACCAGCGCAGGCATCTACTAACTGTCATTGTTTAGCAGAGGTACGTAGGCACCTGATAGCAAGCGCACATGCCCAAATTGTCACGCATATAACTTTTAGAAAGTACAAGAACCTTTGACTATCATTTTTAGTAGAGGAGCACAGTCACCCAAATCCATGCGCAAGCACCCTATGTGTTCTCGGCCCTCTGTCATAAAAATTAGACCAAGCATGCACACACCCAAATGGGAATGCATACATCATTTTGCTAGCACAGGTACCCCTCTTCTAGTGCACACACACTGTCATATATTTTTTTACTTTTTGTTTCACTTCCCTAGCACAGGCACACTTATGCTAGCATGGACATCTCTCGGGTAGCGTAAGCACCATGCAAACCCAATTGACTGTCATTTTCTTAGAGGACCACATACACCCTAAAGGAAACATAAGTGTCTCTATAGGAAGTGTGAAAATGCATAAAATGGTGTGCACACACCCTGAGGGGTGCACATATATCTCTGTTGATCCGGATTTATTACTATTGTTTTTAGTGCTCCTCGTTTGGGTCATATCTCTTGACCCATTGACCCGTTTTCAGAATTTGAATAGGTGTTGGAAAGAGAATGAAGAAAAATTTGTGAGGGAAGTTCCAAATTTAATATACCTATGGTATCGTTACTTCTATCAACAAAATCCCAAAGTTCCCCAAAAACCTCCAAAAATGTAAAATAGTAAAAACTGTTAAAAAAATGCTAAAAATAGATTTCTAGAATTTTAAGATTTTCTTAGTTTTCTAAAAATTTTGTAGGGTTCTAACAGTGGTTTACAGGTTTCTTTTCTATCATGTTTTTCATACTAAATTAGTTAAATTTGTTGCATCTTTATTTTTAAAGGTTTGAAACACGTATGCTCTTCCCTCGTGCCTTTCTAGGTGATCTTGGGAATAAAAAATATTTCACTACCTTCTTCATACTTGCAAAACAATTCAATTAGCTTTCATAGTTGGTTAAAAGGAACTTTTTTTCACAATTTACTTAAGTATTTTCCATTTCTTACAAAATTTGAGTGAGATACCTTGTTGTGTATGCTCTTTCCTTGCGTCTTAGGATGATTAGGGAAAATAAAAATAACATCTTATCTCCTTTATATGACGTATTGTAAAATTACTAATCTTGGTATATAGGACCAAAATCGTGTTTCAAAGAAAGGAGGAGACAAGACAAAATAAAACCTTCTAATACATGTTTTCGTATAGGTTGCCAAACGGTGTGCTAATTAAAACCACATTAAGCTAAGAAAGATAAAAAACACCACTCCACATCACATTGTATTGCAAGTTTCAGGAAAGGGTACGTCCATATCCACTCAATTGGAACATAACCCCTTTGGCATAATTCCTTAAGCTATAAAAAAGGGGGTGGTTCCAGGAACCCTAAAGTAATCTACCATTGACTAACCTCATGGATGAAATAGGAAGCTCTCTGCTTACCCACTTAACTAGATTTTACACTACAAGTTAGAGTCAAAGTTGTTCATATCGTGATCCTAGTGAGAATATGTGTGAATGCATTTATTTCTCATGGTATTTGAAGGGCGTAAAGTAAATCCGAGATTCTCTCAAATCAGTCAATGTGACTCCTTAGGTAAAATTTTCTCGCATTAGACAAATTGTTGACACCTAGTTGAGAGATCTTATTAGGGAAGCCATTCTATCCTGGAGCCCACTTTGCTAGTCCATTTTCACGTCGAGACATCACAAAGTGACAACTTACTTGGAGTCTAAACCTTGTTTTTCAAACAAGGAAAAGACCCACATAAGTTAGAACTAAGTGCTTTTCATCACGAAATTAAACGACATCTCACTTAGCTCAGTTTCATTCTCTCCTTCGGACAAGGCAAAACTCTGCCCAAGTGGTGCTTAGTTTATTTTCATCTTTTGATCTATACCCTGGTATTTCTGCTGCCCATTTTTTGGGGTGAGAAGGAGGCATACCTCACAATTCTTATTAAAGACGATATTTTCCACTTTTTTGTCTGTTTACACCCATCCATGTTTGTGGCTAGGTTGTTAAACATCTAAAGTGTGCAAGTAAAATTTTCATATCTTTGGTAGTCCTTTGATGTTGATTTTAAGATTGTCTTCACTTCTACGATTTCGGCTCATCATTTATCTCTCCTTCATTTGATAGTTTTTCACACCTTATAGTCACACAATCTTAGTACTTATATCATGTTTACAATTTCTTGAAAGCTTGGTATAAGTCCCTTTATTATGTGGTTACGCTGCTCGCACAACTAAAAAATTCTTGCTATACTCATACTTAGTTTCAATTTCAACGTCATCTAAGTCTTTTTTGAGAATGTCAATATTTACTTATATATACTGCAATAACGTCATATTGATACTAACACCTTTCTTTCTCAGTTAATGTACCAGGATAGTGTTGTTACACTATACATATTCATAACTTCCATTTTTTAGAAAACTTAGCTTTCATTGGCATTTAATATAGTTGTAGTATACCTCTTCAAGAGATCACGTCAATGTCACTTTGATATTTAGACCGTGTTGGTATTCTAAGTTGATCTACGTATTGATAGGATATTGTCACCATCTGCTTTAGACCCTAGACCAAAATCATAGTTTAGGGCATAGACTTGATAATGACAATTCAAGTCATCGTTTCATTTAAGTGTTCATATGATTGTCCTTTGAATGATAAAAATGACTGCATAACACTACATCTAGAACACACTGTGATATCTCAACATCGCATCGAATGAATTACGTAAACATACACCTAGGTTTCAGGAAAACTTCAAGGAAATTCAAATGAAGCCTTGTATAAATTTGACTAGTGATGCCAAGAATCATGAAAAATGGCGTCCAAACCAAAAGAGCATGACTTAGGAGAAAACCCTTTTGAATCCTTCCCATTTAGCGGAAACAACTTAGCACCTATCTTTTCATAGGTCAAGGATGCAAAGCCATTAATTGATCATAGTGGAGAGGATTCTGACTCTTCTAGAGAATAGCATAAGTTAAACCTAGGCCGATGTGACGAGATCCTATATTATAACAAAGATCAAGTACTCACAAGAGTCCTAGAACTAGGAGCTAAACTTCCACATGAACGTGAAGCAGAAACTAAGATCATTATCATACGAATATCCCTCTTAGATATGGATAACCCCTTTGATACAGGGTATGCCTCTACTTATGGGCAACATCATACCGTTGTTGAAGGAGACCTCCCATGGAGACCTTATTACAAAGCTTCACGTAAAGTGAAGATTGATCAAAAATCCTCACCACCTCCTAAATTTGATGAAGAAGAGGATCCATTAGTTGAAGAAGATATCCTTCAAAAACAAATCTTGAAACTGAGCCAAAAACTAGAAAACTTAGACTCTTCAAGAAGAAGAGTATACAAAGACAAAGAAAAAACAAAATCTAGTGAGTTCCACTTCGATATATATACTCACACTACCTTTAAAGTGGCTAAGGCACAAAGAACAATGTCTCCTACCAAAAAAATAACTCATTCAATGGTAGTTACAATCGATGAAAGACACACTTACTATGCTACAAGATGGAAACATAGGACATAGTAGAAAATACTTGTATGAATAACTATGCCCTTACCCTTTCGATAAGGACATGTTGCAGAAACCCTTCCCAAAACATTTTAACATCCCTAAATTCGATAAATATAAGAGCAAAGGTGATCCTCGTGATTGCATCAAGGACTTTTATATGGCTTTCCAAGAGGTCACGTACAGTGATAATTTCTTGATATGACTCTTCCCTCATAGCCTAGGGGCGCTAGCATTAGAATGGTTCTTTAGAATACCCAAGGGTTCCATTACAACATGGCCCATGTTAGCAGATAAATTTGTACACCATTATTCCTTCAACATGGAAAATGACATCACAATGAATGACATCTGCAATGTAAAGTAGAAGCCCAATGAAACCTTTACAAGTTTTTACAATGGTTACAAGGGTTGGAAAGTTGATTCCCTTGTGCATTACCAGAAAAATAGCTAGTCATCATATGTGTTCCTAACCTAAACCCAGAAATAGCCTTCCATTTACAAATGCAGTATGGCTCTAACTTTGAAGAAGTCAAAGAGAAATGTGGTCAAATAGAGAAGGCCCTCATCGTAAAGGGAACACTTAAATTGGTTGTTAAGGACAAACATGAAGAAAAATCCTTAGATAAACCAAAATTCTTCAACAATAAAAAACATGTCATTGGAAATGTCATTACGGACTCCAAAAGATTCCAAGCCATACAGACTGGTCTGCTTTAGAAGCTCTCAGAAGGGCCTCACCCAAAGGCACCCACCAAACTCATGTTTACACTATTAATAGAATCCCTATATGCCATACTAAAATAGTTAGATAACGTAAACATGGTGGAATACCTAACCGTGACAGTACCATACCCATACGATGCTCCAAAACCTGTTTAGTTCAAAGATCATGAGTACTGTAACTTCCACCTTGTTAAAGGGCACAAGACAGATAGATGCTTGAGACTACACCATTACATATAAGACCTCATTGAAGAGGGAAAAATCGACTTAGATTCTCCCCTTGACTCAGGACAAGGTCTAAATGAGAAAATGGGTATCTTCAAAGAGCCCTTCCCTAACCATGCAGATAAGAAGAAAAGAAAGCCAGATCACAGACAAACTTCCAATGACTATCAGACTGTTGCTTATGTTTATCCCACTAATGATAGTCCCTTTGATTCCATCATAGAATGTATCCATTCATCTGATGAACAGGTCAACACTATTAGGATATAATAAAATATTTGTGCAGTAGGGACCTGACGTGCTTGTTTGATCATACCAGATCCCCTACCTATCCCTCAAGAATGTCAGTACAATCTAATAGAATAGTTAGAGAAAACACACGTTAGGATATCAATCTTAGATCTCCTTAAAATCTCTACTGCCCATAAAAACATATTCTCTAAAACACTACAAAGTTTAGGAGTTTCCACCAATGTAGATTCCACCCATCTCTAACCCATGATTGCACACCTTGACTCCAATGATCATATCACTTTTGATCGTTCTGCAATCCCATGTAACGACCTAGACCACAAATTATCCTTAAACATATAAGTGGTTATTACCCACCATAATATTAAGAGAATACTTGTGAATGGTGGATCCGGTTTAAAAATTTGTACTTTAAAGCTGGTTAAGAAGCTAGGCCATTCATAAATGGACTAAGGGGCCAAAACTATTACGATCACAGCCTATGACAATGAGGAGTGAGAATCAATAGATGCTATAGTAGTTCTAATAGAATTAGGGCCGACTTGTCATAATACGAACTTCCATGTCCTCAACTTGGATCTTCCATACAAAATGCTCCTAGGGCACCCATGGATCCATGTCATGCATGCCATTCCTTCTACTTTCCATCAATGTATCAAGTTGTGTCATGAAGGCCAAATATTCACCATTCAGGGTGACCCATAACCATTCACACATTGTAGAGCATTGCATATTTTTTCTCCTGCATCTTATGAATGTACTTCTATAGATTTTGTTATCTCCTTACAAACATCAGATATCAAGAAATGGGTGGATTTAGATTCACTCACACCTTGTAATCAAGACTTTCCTTTGTTGGTCAACCCCTTTGCATCATGGGCGGAAACTTTGGAAAAATATGGCCGAGGTGAGTTGTTCACTCTTAAACATGATCTATTAATATAAAATATATCAGTATCTCTCAGGACACAGGGTAAACCTTACTTTTAGTTCAAGAGCACTAGGGAGAAATTCCCTAAACCACTAGATAAATTGATCCCTAATAGTCTCCTATCCGAGGAAAAGATGTTAGAGGATCCTACTAGTAGAGTTTCAGAAGGTACCATGGCTTCATGCCATCAAGCTCTGCAGTATATCAAAGGCCACCATATGATGTACGTCATGGGTTATAATGGGTTTGGATGTGGTATCAATGCCCAAGGATGGCTAGAACCCATCCCTATCTCTCATTTCAAATCTAAATGACATGGTCTTGGAATAAAACCTCATGATGATTCACCCTTTGAGATTTATGCCACCTCTTTCGAATGTGAGGACGACTCATCTCATTCAAATAGTGATATAGATTCCCAATGTAGCCTCTATGAGGATCTTTCCTTCACTAACCTATTCCATGATTCAGTTGTCTTTACCTTATCTAGATCCGATCCTCAAACCAATTACCAAGTTACCCTTGTATACCCCGAACTTTTATATTGGGATCAACAATTTCATGTGCCAATTTATTTATTTGAGAATGATGAGGCATTTACAGAATTCATGGGACTCAGGGATTCTATTCCTACTGGGGATCACAAGAAAGGATTTTCAATTCAACTAGATGTTTGTGCATACTTTGGAGAAGAGGTAGAGATGTGTGGACATTTGAATAGGAAGGTCGTAAATAAGAGTAAGAACACTTCAGAGAAACCTTTCCGAAAGGATAAACGCAAGTCTCATAGTGAAAAACTCTTTGAAGCACTCGTAGATAAGTAGAATGAAGAACCTATGGATGAAATGGTCTATCCATTCAAGGATGATGACATGCCACCTAAAGAGGTTGATCTTACTCTTCCCCCTGATCCAACACGAATGGAAGATACTTCTAAAATTCTTTTTGAGAAAACAATAAATGTCAACATTAGCTCAGAGGAAAAACATAGAATGATAAAGTTGGGAGCTTCACTCTCATCTCAGGAACAAAAGGGTTTTGTAGAGCTATTAAGAGAATAAAAAGATATATTTACATGCATATATGCAAATATGTTTGGTTTTGACCCAGAATTGGTCGTGCACAACCTCGTTGTGCACCCAGATGCCAAACCCATTAAGAAGAAATTAAGAAAGATGCACCCTAAAATTACACTACTTGTCAAAGAAGAACTAGAAAAGTTATTAGTTATTGATTTCATTAAACCCATTGACTATTCAGATTGGATATCTAACATAGTCCCAATTTAGAAGAAGTCAGTTGGCACAAAGATCTACATTGAATTTTGTGACATCAATAAAGCATGTCCCAAAGATGAATTCCCCTTGCCAAACATTGATATGATCGTTGATTCCACTACTAGTTATGAAATGTTTTCCTTAATGGATGATTTTTCAGGTTATAACCAGCTTCAGATTGTAGAAGAAGATTAACATAAAACAACTTTCATCACCCCTTGGGGAACATTTTGTTACAAGGTCATGCCTTTCGGACTCAAGAATGTCAGGGCTACCTATCAACACGCAATGACTATCATCTTCCATGACATGATGAATGACATCATGGAGGATTATGTTGATGATATCCTAGCTAAATCCAAAAACACATGAGAGAACCCTGAAGTGCTAAGACATATTTTTTAACATCTTTGGGATTACAAAGTATGCTTGAACCCCAAAAATTGTGTCTTTGGCATTGTGTCAGGAAAACTCCTAGGTTTCATCATTTTATAAAGAGGCATAGAAGTAGATCCTACAAAGGTTATAACTATTATAGAAATGCCTCCACCTACCACTCTCAAACAACTGAGAAGTTTACAAGCAAAGATTCAAGCAATCCATCATTTTATTTCACAACTGGTGGATAAGTGCCCTTCATTTACACATCTACTAAAAAAGGATATTGCATTTAACTGGGGACTGGATTGTCACAAGGCATTCACACTAATTAAACAGTACCTTGTCAACCTGTCAGTGCTCATGCCGCTCACCCTAGGAGAACCTCTCCTATTATACATCTCAACTACCTAGTTTGCTATTGGTGCACTACTTTCCAAATATGACCTAAACCATAAAGAAATTTCAGTTTATTACATTAGTCATACCTTGATTGCGTATGAATTAAATTACCCATAGATTGAAAGGTGTGCCTAGCAGTTGTCTCCACCTTCCAGAAACTTCTCCACTATCTCCTTAACAATAAAACCAAATTAATATCCAAATTTTACCCTCTCAAATACATTTTATCCAAACCAACCCTTAAAAAATGAATGGATAATTAGATCATTCTCCTAAGTGAATTTGATATTGATTTTGTGAATAATTTTTTTTTGAAAGAACAGGTATTGGCCGATTAGTTTGCATAAGCTCCTCTACTAGGAATGGAACCTTTGTGTCTGGATTTTTCTGACACATCCATGATGTATATTGAAGAGTCAGTAGAATGGCAGGTCCATTTTGATGGATCGTTCACCTTCCATGGATCTAGAGTAGGAAGGGTGCTCATCACTCCCATAGGTGAGGTTATTCCAAGAGCATTCCGTTTGGGATTTCCGTGTAATGATAACATTATAGAATATGAGGCACTCATTGCTGGCCTCAAGCTGGCTATCACTTGGAATATCAGATAGCTCCAAGTTATTGGGGATTCCCAACTCATTTTTAAACAAGTTAATGATGAGTATAAGTTTAAATATGAGAAGCTTATTCCATACAAGAAGTTGGTAGAAACCCTGAAGGAGTATTTTCTATAGATTATCTTTTAACAAAAACCAAGGTCGCACAATAGATCAGCAGATTTTATGCCTACAATTGGGTCTATGTTATGCCACCTCAGGAAAGTAAAATTACCTTATTTATAGAACATTTACAAGTACCCGCATATGACATGCCCGAATCTTGTTTGGCATGTGAAATTGTTGGTCCATCCTCCCCTTGGTATGACCTTATACTTAGATACCTACAATATGGCACATTTCCCCCAAAAATTACCCAAGCAAGAAGAAAGCCCTTATCCATCGTAGAGCTCATTACTCCCTCCTCAGATGCACCCTTTATCATCATGGCTACGACGGGAATTTGCTTTGTCATTTGGATGTTCCTGACTCAGTCCACACTATTAAAGAAGTACACACTAGTATTTATGGAGCACATACCAGAGGCATGGTCTTAGCTAAGAAGCTCTTAAGAGTGGACCTTATTATTGGCCCACCATGGAAGCAGACTGTTGTAATTTTGTACAGAAATGTGAGCTATGCCAAAAATATGGAAACTTGATACATGTGCCAGCACAAGCTTTGCAGCCCATTGCAACACCTTGGTCGTTTTCCAGATGGGTTCTAGATCTCATGGGTAAGTTTCATCCTTCTTCTTCAGATGGCCACACCCACATTATAACCAAGACTGAGTATTTTACTAAATGTGTAGAAGTTGTGCCTCTTACCTATGCCACCAGTGCACAAATATCCAAATTCATCATGAATCACCTCATTTGCCGCTACGCTATCCCCTCCACCATTGTCACTATTAAATGTAAATCCTTCAAAAATAAAATAGTCAAAGCATTATGCCAACACTTTCATATTCATCTCAAATGGTCTACTCCCTATTACCCCTAAGGTGATAGACGAGCCAAGGCTACCAATAAAACTCTTGTATGAATCATGTAGAAAATGGTCAGTAAAATTTTCCATAATTGAAACTTACGGATACATCCCGCCCTCTGGGCCTATCGAACCTCTATCTGCACTCTTACTAGTGCACCCCATACTCACTAGTCTATGGCATTGAAGCCATCATACCCTTGGAAGTGGAGCTTCCCTCCTGGCAAATATATCTTTAAGACTATCTTGATAAAGATGAAGAATATAGAGTTTCTCGGCTAGCAGAGCTAGAGCTATTAGATTAAAAGTGTATAAGAGTGCTTAATCACCTAAAGGTCTATCAAAACATAGTATCAATGGGATATAAAAAATGGATCATTCATCGTGAATTTGATGTAGGTGATCTAGTTCTAAAATAAAATCAAAGGAACACCATCAAGGACAGAGAAAAGAAAGGTAAGTTTTAAGCTAACTGGTTAGGGCCTTGTGTGGTGGTTATTAAATACTCATATGGTATAGAGATTCTGGAACATATGAACACCATACATATCATGTACTTCTATGCGTGAGCAATGACGTGAATATCAGATAAGAAATAAAAAGTAGAAAAAAAAAGAAAAAACAAACAAAACATGAAATTTTTGAGAAAATAGTAAAGAAAAAATAGGTCGTTCATGTGTGAAAACCACGCAATTGTGGTGTAGTGAGCAAGTCTTTGGGTTAAAACCAGTTTCTGGCACTCAAGGAGGATTCACCAGTTACAATTTCCTCTTGCATCTACATGGGTAATTCTCACCACTGTCTAGGATTAGTTTCCTTTGCTAGTTCTAGGAACCCTACCACATCTATCTTACATAGTCATGATCTGGCTTATTTGTTCTTTTATCTACGTAAGGGATGTGCCTTTGAATATTCCCATCTAACACTTAGGGAACCATTATATTCCACTTTCTCGTACATATACTTGTGGCATTCTACCCTTTACATATTCCCACATCACGCTGGGGGAATCCACACTTCTTTGTCCTTGTACATTGCTTTCAGAATAGGACCTTAGAAAATACAAAAAACAATAAAAAAAAGGATATAAAAAAAACCTAAACATTCAAAAAATTTCCCTTCTAGCAATGAAGCTACACCAACTTCGCAATGTTGTCTTAGGGAAACCTTGAAAATGATGTGAAAAGTAGCCTTGAAAACTTATCTTTCAAGATAACCCAAAAACACTAGAAAATATATCAATACCGTCCCGTAAAAACAATGTAATGATTAGTTTGTTTTTAGTTGTCAGTTTGTATAGTTTTGGTTGTATATTTTTTTAGTTTTGTTAACTGTTGCTTGTGTGATTGTTTACTACACATTTGTTTTTATCACATCTATCATCTATCATTCATCACATATAACATCATCTACTACATCATATATACAAAAATGCCAAGTTTTACATCATACATGTATATTAAGCTAATCATCACATATCGTATCATCAATGGGGGCAAGAGGGGTTGCACATGATCATAAATCTATTCCCCCTTGCACTAATATCATCTAATATCGTCCCAAATGCTAGCATCTACCAAAATATCTCATGTACAAAACATATGATATCATCTAAACCATCCTCGAGAATTTTATTGCCACATGATGCCCATTTTCTTCGCCTTGGGGAATTTTCACTTACTTTTAGGTAATCTTCCATTTCCCAAAATTCTTCTAACTAATGAAAAATTGTAAAATTGTAAAATCATCCAAAAATCCAAAAACATCATAAACACTTTGAAAATGGACTAAAATTGGTAATCAACTCATTTTCAGCTGAAATATGTGTCTCTTTCATGGCGTTCATCTCATATCTTGTTGAAGTTTTCACATGTTTTGAAACAATGACTTGCAAATCAGCTAACTCTACAATCATTTACAAAAGCTACGTTGCTTACTTCATCTATACTCTAGGGCACTATCAGTTACATGCTACTGTTTTCATTATGCACATTACTTTTTCATTGGACCTAAGTGTCCTCCATTTTCCCTTGCATATACAAATTTATTGTGGCATCATTTTAAACCCTTGTCTTTAATTAAAACATTTGGGATTACAACTTGATAACAAAATATTTTTGCAACCATCTTAAGCGTTGTTGGTTTGAGTGTGTGTGATTGTACTTCTTTCCATGTTAAAAGAGTTTTTTACTTCTCGTATTACATTGCATGTTTGTATGTTGCATGGAGTTGCGTTTTTAGCAATGGAAAGTTGTTTGTATCTTGGATTTTCATGTCATTTTACGCTTTCATCGTATGCTTACATTTTAATAAGGACCAATGACAAGGATTCTAAACCAAAATGATGATAAAAAATAGTTTCTGTAAGCAATGGTTTGTGGATAGCTCAATATCCCCTTTTTGTTGTTTTCTCGTCTTATCTTCACACTTTTCTTTCTTATTTCTCTTTTCGATCGTCGATCAAGTTCCTCCATCACCCCATTGACACTCGAGGGGGCATCCCCTTAGCTAATTAATTTTTCTTCTACCCCTTCAAACATTTTCTACTTGTTTATGTTTGTCTACTTTCTTTAAAGTGACATAGCTTACATAACCCCAAAGAGGGGAAAATTTAGACACCTGTAGTTTGATCAAAGCACTATTATTCCTAATATTTCACTAACTATTATCCTTCTCACAAATTAAGGATACCTCGTTAATTAGACTCCTCTAACTCATCATTTATGACATTTTTTTCAACATATTTACTCTTATAAATGAGCTAATGGGGATAATATAGTCCCTTATTAGCAAAACCCTCTCCTCATTCATTTCTAAACTACCTTTACTAGCTTCTTAGACTGTCAATCCATTTCATTGGATTGATTAGACCTCTTAAAACCCTAATTCATCTCTAAACAAGGTTAATTAGCCTATAACTAGGTTAATTACCCTAAACCATGATTAACCTTTTCTAAGCCTAATCAAATCTTATCCGATGGTCCACTAATTAGTTTTTAAAGAGCCTTTGGGGTTTATTTAGATATTCTTACCCCATGCCCATGGATTTTGCAAATTTTCATTGAACACACACCCAACCCAAACTCCCTGCAAATGGATAGCATAAAATCTTATCCCTCCCTCAATAAATCCCCATTTTCTTTCTCCTACACAACCTTAAGGCCATTTTATTCCCAAAATCAAAACACACAACAATAACTCATTTACAACCATTTACACCATAAAATAGAAATAAAAATGTATGGGTGAAGTCCCTACCTTTCCATTGTAAGAGTATCTAATTCACAAGCACAAGATACAGGCATTTCAAAGTCCAAAGCAAGCACAAACAATCTCCAAAGCTCCTCCAACATGCAAGAGTGAAAATAAAACATGTAACCCCAAAACTTCAAAAAAACATACATAAATAGAAAATTGAGGAGAGAGTGGTGATGTGGCTCCATGTAGGATACCACATCACTTTTTCTCCACACCACGTCACATGGTCAAATGCCAAGCCCAAAACTCAAATTGGTCGTTGAGAAAATGACAAGTTCTCCTTCCCCACACAAACCATTAACTATACTTCAAAGGAAAAAATTAAATGAGTTGAAAGAAAGTTCAATTAATTTCCCTTTTCTCCTTTAAAACCACAATAAATCCTAAAATAAGCCCCCCACATCATAGTAAAAGTGGGTGGGTGAGTTTAAGAGGAGTGGGACAAGCTTAACTTGTCCTACAAGCCTCCAAAAATAGCCTTTAAGCCAAAATCCGAGTTTTACATGCAAGTTGGAGTACACAACACTAAAACCAATGCAACCCTTTCAAATCCATAATAAAATCAACAACAACCTACCAAAATTAAATACCCCTTTGATCACATCCAAATTACAATAATTAGTAAGATTAATCAACTTAAATAAAACACATTAAATAACAATAATAAATTAGAACACATTACAATAATAAATCACATACTCATAAAATAATTAAAATGAAAGGGGAAATAACACATCTACCCATGGTCACATTTGAGGCCACCCCCCAATGGGGGCCTCATAACAAAATGTCACAACATAACAACATACAAAATACATGTTGCCAAGGTGACCTATTTCTGATACCCAAAATTTATTCACTATTGGTATCCTAGCCCCTTTGTTTGTTGTGTTACAAGTTTCTTGCAAAATCAAAACAATACTTTTCTATCCTCATGGCCATATCAATGATATCTAGATAATAAAATGCACATATACATATCAATTCACATCATCAAATAACACTATTAAATCATCACTAAAATCAAGCAATTTCACCAATTGTTTATAATTCTAAAATATTTCAATTCTATCATTTCATTGACAACAATAAGATCACAAGACTAGGTAGATTATCTAATAAAATCTATGTGTCACAATCCAATGTGTCAGTACATATAGAAGGTAGTAACTCTAGATCATCACAAATACTGAAATATCAATCAATGCATATAATTCACATCAACATTCACTAGGGTTCATTTTAAGAGACCTCCTAGAAATCGGAGGTGGAGAATACCTGGCGAATATCCCTGGAACCGGTTTCACGGGAAGGCGAATTTTTTGGGGGTTGTATATCAAAAATTTCGCCTAATTATCAAGCACTGCGACAGAATGCTGCAGACGCGCGACGGGAGATTTTGCTGTCGCGTGTCACTACATTTTTTGACGCGTGACAGCAAAATCTTCCATCGCGCGTCTGCAGCCTCCGACCTCTGCTTTCTCATCAAAAAATCTCTGTGTCGTGCATCAACAAAATCTTTTTCGTGCGTCTGCTATGCGTCAATATGTGTTGTAACTCCTTGTCGCGCGTCAATAGGCCTTAGTGACGCGCGTCAATAGGCCTTAGTGACGCGCGTCAATAGGCCTTAGTGACGCGTGTCAATAGGCCTTAGTGACGCGCGTCACTAAGGCCTATTGACGCGCGTCACTAAGGCCTATTGACGCGCGTCACTAAGGCCTGTGACGCGCGTCAATAGGCCTTAGTGATGCACGTCAATAGGCCTTAGTGACGCGCGTCAATAGGCTTATTGATGCGCGACAGCAAATATTTTGTCGCGCGTCTGTAACCTCTGCCCTCTTCTTGCTCATCGAAAAAACTCTATGTCGCTCGTCAACAAAATCTTTGTCATGCGTCTACTATGCGTCAATATCTACAGTATCTCCTTGTCTGCAAACCCTCCTTGTCGCGCATCAATAACTTACCCCCTTGTCGCACCTCTATAATACGGGATATATCATATTGTTGAAAAATGTGAAGTAGAAGTGTTCTACCTGGCGAATAATCTAGGTTTATATAGGGGATATTTTTCAAGGGTAGGCGAAGCCGACCCCTAAAAAAAATTAAAGTGTAATTTTTAGGTGAACAGGTCACTGGCCCGTGCCAAAAAAATTGCCTTTTCAAAATTTTCAAAAATGGAATATTCGCCATATTACGAATATTCGCAACTAAAATTATCCCTGTCATTCACCACATATCTGAAATCAAAATATCTATAATGTCTATCAAAATATTATTCAAATATAATAATGTCCATCTATCAATGTCTATTGATCAAATATGATGACAAATTATATGCCTCCAACCTAAAGTAAGCAAAAATCACAGTAGATCAACGTCTAAGAGGAGTGGGGACTACATCCCCCTCCCCTTAGACTCGACTTCCTCCTGGAAGTCACTGGAACAAGTGTGGGAAATGTGCTCTCAAAGGTGTGGCGTCCTCCCATGTAGCTTTTGTCTCATCGTATTAATCCCACTAGACGCACACGTGATAAATTTCTTGGCCTCGAAAGCCCAGGTTCATGTGCTCTAAAATGCACAGGGGCTCCACCATCATCTTTCCCTTCTCTTACATATGCAATACAGTAAAATCCAATACATGAGAAGGATATGGAATGTATCTCCTAAGAACATAAAGATGGAACACATCATGGACGTGAGAAAAGATGGGTGGCAAGGCTAGATGGTAGGCTAAGGGACCGATCCGTTACAAGATATCAAAGGGACCCACAAATCTAGGAGCTAGCTTAGAGCCTTTTCCATAACGGATAGGGCTCTTATGAGGTCTGACACAAAGAAACACCTTCATGTCAACCTCATAACTATGGTCTACTCTCCTTTGATCTGCATACTTATTACATTTATCATGTGCCTCCTATAATATTTGTTTAATCAATACAACCTACTACTACGTTTTGTATTAAAGTTGGCCTAAGAGATACCATGTCCTCTAACCTGTCCCAACTTAGTGGTGTCCTGCACTCTCTGCCATATAACTCCTAAAATGGAGCCATATCAATAGAAATTTGAAAGTAGTTATTATAAGAAAACTCAACCAAGTAAAAATACTCCTCCTATATTGACTGATGATCCATGACGTACATTTGAAGCATGTCCTCCAAAATCTGATTTACCCACTCAGTTTGTCCATCTATCTTAGGATGATTGGTTGTACTAAAATTGATATTCATCCTGAGAACATGTTGCATGACAATCTAAAAATGAGAGGTGTACAAAAGATCTCGGTCATAAATAATCTTCCATGGAATCTTGTGTAGTCTGAAAATATCATCCAAGAACACTTGTGCCACTACACTGGCTATATAATTCATCTTCAATAGAGAAAAATGAGCCAATTTTTTTAATTTATCAACCATGACCATAATGACATCATGGTGATATCTAAAAATCGGTAGCTTAGCAATGAAATCCATGGAAATGGCATCCCTTTTCCAATTTGATATGGCATGAGGATATAGAAGGCCAAATGGATGTTGATTCTTAG
The DNA here is from genome assembly GCA_019776745.2 of Taxus chinensis. Taxonomy (NCBI): domain Eukaryota; kingdom Viridiplantae; phylum Streptophyta; class Pinopsida; order Cupressales; family Taxaceae; genus Taxus; species Taxus chinensis. The sequence goes on from CM034156.1 coordinate 92,644,168, forward strand.
CCTTCACCTTCTAACACTCTAAAAAATGAGACACAAATTGAGCTACATCTCTCTGCAGCCCTCTCTAATGATACAACTATCTCAAAGTGGCATGCATCTTCTTCACCCCTAGATGGGTTGAATATGGTACATGATGTGCCTCTACAAGGTTATCCTATCACAATCCTCCATCTCTGGGTACGTAAATGTGACCTCTATGTTGAAGAATTCCATCTAAATCTAATGTAAATCCATCAAACTCCCCCTCAAGGGGTCTCTGAGACTTGATCTATGCTCTAGATGAAAGTTAGAAGTTGTCATGTGGGAGCTACTATAAGAAATTTTTCCTCAAGTTTGTAACAACTTCTATCACCATAACCAGATGCCTTTGACGACTAAAGTTGTCGGTAACCACATTCTCCTTCCCCTTCACATGTTCTATCTCCATATCATACTCACAAAGAAGCTCCATCCAATGTTGTTGATGGGCGTTGAGATTAGGCTATGTGAAGAGGTGTCAAAGGTTCAAGTGATGAGTCCTGAGAACAAACATCCTTACTAAAATGAAATGTCTCTAATGAATAAAGGTATGTATGATTACTGAAACTTAAGGTCACGAGTCAAATATTTGAGCTCATAATCCTTGAGTTTGTGAGACTCAAAAGATACTACTCGGCCATCCTGCATCAAAACACCTCCTAACCCTTCCAAAGAAGCATCTGTGCATACAAATAAATCTCTCTGAGGATCTAGTACTACAATAATAGGTGTTATTATAAGTCATTCCTTCAGTCTCCTAAAGGGCTACTCACATTTATCTAACCAAAAAAACTTCTTCCCTTACCTCTAAAGGGAAGTGATGGGATGTGCAATATGAGAGAAATCCTGAACAAACCTCCTATAATAACTTATCAATCCCATGAAGTTGTGCACCTTGGTCACATTGGTTGGCACTGGCTATTCCATGATAGATATAATCTTGGAAGGGTTGAATGTGATACCTTCACCAGAAATAATGTGACCTAAATACTGAACCTCTATCTGGAAGAATGCACACTTCTCCAAGTTCTTGTATAGATGTTTCTCTCGAAGACACTACAAAACTTGGAAAATTTGTTCCTCATCCTCCTCATGTGTACGTGAGTAAATCCAAATATCATCTAGGAACATGAGTACAAAATGGTTAAGAAAATCCTTGAATACCCCATTCATCAAACTCATGAATAATGTGGGGGTATTCATCAGACCCGATGGTACAACTTTGAAATCGTAGTGACCATATCTCTTGTAGAAAGTTATATTGTGGATATCCACCTCCACAATCCTTAGTTGATGATAACAAGACTTAAGTTCTATCTTGGAAAACACGGTATCCCCCTTCATCTGATCAAACAAATCATCGATGTGTGGAAGGGGGTAACGATTCTTGATCATTACTTTGTTGAACTGTCTAAAGTCAACACACAAATGCAATGATATGTCCTTATTCTTCAAAAAAATCATTGATGCACCCTAAGGAGATCCACTACGATGGATTAGTCCCTTCTTAAGAACGACCTCTAACTACAACTTAATCTCACATAGCTTAGGGTTGGTAATCCTATATGGTGTATGTAAGATAGGATCTACTCCAGGAACCAAATCAATATGAATGTCTATCTCACGTGGGGGAGGTAAAATAGGTAGCTCGCCTGGAAAAACATCTACATACTCCCTTAAAATATGATGATCATCGAGTGAGGGTCTATGAGTCTCATCCTCTGATCCGTCACTAGCAGTGATGGTATACAACTGACATCATGTCACACACACTACTTTAATTGCATATTGGATATGGTGCGAATAAAGATGGGTCTCCTAACTCCAACTATCACTGAATCAACCCCAAAATCATCTGCACAAGATATCACCTTGTTATAATAATCCACTTTAGCTCTATGTGTAGATAACCAATCCATGCCCACGATAAATCCATATGAACCCAAGGGAAGGATATTAAAATCCAAGGTTGTGGTGAAGGTTCCTAGGTCCACTACGCACTCGTTAACTAAGATTTCCACTAAAATCTTGGCTTCAGAAGCCATCTCAACATCCCAACTAAGGCCCTACCTAACTGCCACCATCCTGCATCACTCTATTAATGATGGTATAATAAATGAATCATAATAGCAAGAATCAAACAATATATACGTAGGGATACCACTAATGCTACTTGTAGTCTCTATCACTGTATCCTAGTGTTCTATCTGGTGGTTCTAAAATGCTACATAAATCCTGTGACTCTTGGTCATGTCACCAACTGTAGGCTCTAAAATAGGTCCCTTACCCTTATTATTAGGGTTCTATGGACACTCTCTCCAATGGTGTCCATGTACACCACATCCATAACAACTACTTGGATCTCTCCAATGAGGAGTGTCTCCCCCTAGTGCTCTATTAGTTTATGGGGTAGATCCTGATGATATTTCCATGGACTGTTGTGGTCACTACTGATGAGCTTCAGCTGACTAAGACCTAGATGTTCCTTGTGTCCTGATGGGTCCTTTAGGAGGAGGCCCCATACTCCATCCTATTTGCGCATCAAATCTCTGTGGAGCTCTAAACGGTGGAGGAGTTTACTTCTACTACTACTGAGGTGGTTGTTATGGTGGCTTGAAACAAGACTATGTTGAGCCATGTCCACCATAAGGAGGAGGAGATGACCCCCTTAACCTATTATCTTAGATATGTTGAATACTACTCCTCACTCTATCTCTAGCCTGTTGTGTCTTTCCCCTGGTCTCATCTCCAATATAGGCCTTCTCAAAGGCCTCAACTAAGGTCTGTGGATAATGAATGTGTACTACACCTCCCAAATCTAAGTTTGGGCCCCTGATGAACTTGTGAATCATAACCTGCTCTTTTTGCATATAGTCGACATCGGAACAAGTCCAG
>CM034156.1:94117423-94127437 GCA_019776745.2 Taxus chinensis
TAATACATCCATACAGAGTAACAGTTAGGTAGAACATCGAATATTGATTTAGGAATCAAGCATATAAATTTTCTGCAATTGTCACATCATGTCGCAAGTATAACATGTATGTACTGTCTATCCAATAAGTAAAATGAGTGTAACAATTTCCATCTAGAAATGTTTTATTTTTATTACGATATCAAGGTCTAGGGATCCAATAAAGAGTGACCAGATCCTAAACAATACAACAATAGTAATGACATAAAGTCAAGGTAATAAAAATAATCAAAACACCATATAAATCTTGGTGTCCACACCTCTTAATTTTCATGCTAACAAGAAAACAGCAGTCATGTTTACGATTGTAATCAATTTAGAAAACATGCTCATGGTTCATTTAGTATCGAAGGGAAGTGGGCATTACAAAAGAAGAAGGAAGAGGAAAGCTGACTTTGTCCTTTTTCATGTCTGCATGTAGCTGATTCAAAACTGGATCTAGAAGCAGCTGGATCTGGAAACAAGCTGGAATTGCAAGTAGTTGGAATTGGAAGCAAGCTAGAATTTTACCTTCACATTGTCTTCTCTTTTATCCTTGAAGCTTTTACAGTTCTTCTGTTGTACATGCATCAGTGCAAGGTTGGCCGTAGATAACTCATCATCCTTATTTTTAATTGCATATGAGCAATTAAAAATTCTAGAAAGCACTCAGGGTGAATGAAAATTCAATGAAGGCTTCAACTGGAAGATGAGAGCACATGCACAAGGTCTTGGAAGGAATTTTCCACGCACTGTCTTCTTCATGGGCTGCATTCGAAACAAGAGGATGAAGCCTTTGTGCCGGAAGCTTTTGCAACTATGAGATTTGGATCTGGATCTGCATATGGATTTGCATCTGCATCTGTATTTGCATCTAGATATGGATCTGCACCTGCATAACAAACTTTGGCAACTGGGCTATGGATGAAAAAGCTACAACTCGAATAATTCTAGTGCTTTTAATCTGCACGCATGAGTGAATTTTCTCCTGCAAGCATGAGTGAAGTCTTTACTGCTCTGGATTTGTCTATCAATTCGGCAAGAGGTTTTGAGCCTAGTTCCGTGTCTCCAGTATCTGTAAATTTAGAAGTGATGCATGACTCCGTTGTGCTTTCTTTTTCATCTTCCTTCGCCATAGCTTTGTCTGTCTTTGTTTGAACAATTCTTTTTCTTCTTATTTGACTGGAATTCTTCAAAACTGGTGCAGATCTGGACAATTCTTCAGATTCGGAGGATATATGCAATGTATTGGACATTGATAAAAGCTCCTTTTCCTTTGAAAAGCACCTGTAATGAATTCCTGCAATTATTTAGACAAAAATGGCCACCGGAGCATGAATAGTGAATTTTAATTGTAAAAATCTGCACTTTTCAAGCCTGCTGCCCCAAAAAATGGTGTTTAATTTGCACATAAAGAGAGCATGAATCCTTTCAAAAACACTTGAGCTCCTGTAACACTTGTGCAAACAATTATGCAGACAAAGATCAACCTTCTTCAAAGCATGTGCCAAATTTGGAAGCTTTTAGCCTTGTTGCCACCTTGCCTGAGCAAAATCCTTCTTATAATGGGGGCGCACTTTTCCTCTTGGCTGCAAGTCTTTACCTGTGAATTAAATAATTCACCCATATGGCTGCCCATGCTTATATAACCTTCACAATTCTATAATTAATAATTGCCCTAACAATTAAAGACAATTAATTAATTAAAAATCATGCTTTTCTCTTTTAAAAATAGCATGTTTAATGACAGCCATCCAATAAATTAAATTAATTCAATGTAATCATCCACACTTCACTTCACTTAAGCTTCACAGTGTGCTTTGACCATAGCCACTGAAAATAGGAATTAATATAATCATTTAATACTTTTAAAAGTATTAATTCCTTCTCAAAAGGGGCTGCATTAAATAAATTAAATTTATTTAATTTAGAATTCTATTTCCAATTGATTTATTCCCCTTTGCTTTTGTTGACTTTTCCACAAGCCTGGGTGCCAAAATTGGGTGAATAAATATTAACAAATATTTATTTAATGCATTATTATTCACCCAAGGTGGGTCGCACTTTTTTGCATAATAGAATTCTATTTTTAAGAATTTCCGACAATGGGATTTTTTACCCTACAAGGCAAGCCCCGGAAATCCCATGATCCACTTAAGTGATTTGACTTTGACAATGGATTATTTACCCTGCAAGGCAGGCAATAAAATCCCATGATTTCACTTAAGTCACTTTTCTTTTATTTCACCATGGGAATTTTTACCCTGCAAGGCAGGCAATAAATTCCCGCCTGCCTGCTGCTTCTATTTTTCCCACTGCAGCTTAAGTGAATTTTATAACATGGGAAAAAGTACCCTGCTAGGTAGGTATAAAATTCCCATCATGCCCGCGGCTTATATTTTTCCCATTGTAGCTTAAATCCTTTGTTTTCCAAAAATGCGCCCATCCCCGCAGGGGCTTTTTTGTGCACGACTTCACTTTTTCCCAGTGATCCAGACCTCCGATGGTGACTTCCTCCGGGCATAATGTGCGTATATGTTTTCCAACTGCTCCAGGCCAAAAATCGGGCTTACCCAGCAAAGGAATTGTTCCAGAGAAATTTCACAGAAAACGAAACGGGAAAACACAAAAACACGAAAAATTGCCAAAAGCTACAAATAAAGCCCAAAACTTAAAATAAGTTAAAACGCTTCTGGCACATAGGAATAATAACATATTTTCTCATAATAGAGTTAAAACAGAGCGCAAATAGCCTCATACGGGGCTCAAAATAATTAAATACAAATTTCCCGCAGACAAATCCCGACGACAGAATAAAACAATTTTGGGCATCTGGGTATTTGGCGAAAAAGGCTAATATGACTCTTTAGGAATATCTTGACGCAATACAAGAACTTTCAGGCAATAAAAACACAAAACGACCCATTATTTTAAAAGTACGGAAAAATTTCGGATAGGGTAGTCACAGATTTCAGGGTGAAATCTGAGTGACACCAAGACCCATGCGCCAAAGGAGAGATAAGGAAGGAAATAAATAAATTTATTAATTCCTATTTCAGTCGAAGGGTGCATGGAAGAATAAATAAAAATAGAAGAGTTTGCATGAGTCAAACTACAGTTGACTGAGCCACAAATATAATGAAATAAAATAAATAAAAGTCAACTGCCGGCTGCTGTCCCCATGCGCCAAAGATAGAGAAGGGGAATTAATTTAAAATAGAAAATTGCAGTCCATTTTTAGTAGCAGGCGCCAAGGCATGAAGGAATAAATGAATAAAACAAAGAAATTTTTGTCCCATGTGCATGAATAGTCCAAAGGAAAATAAGTAAAAATAGAACCTCAGTTCTAAATCTGATGCCAAGCTTGAAGACAAGCATGAATAGAACAAAATGGAAAAACAATAAGAAACAACTGCTGTCCTATAGAAGTTTGTGAAAAGGAGAAGGTGCATAGGGTTAATGCAAATAGAACTGCTGTTCCAGGTTGGCGCCAAGGGTGCATGGACAAATAAAATAAAAAACACAATAATCTATTATTGACAGGGACATACTATTCTTAGCTTAGGACGCAACAACCTATATTGGTTGGTTTTTGTTTGTAGAGAATTATATATTTGGAGGCTGATTTGTTCTGACATCTCCAACCATTGCACTTGCACCTCTAAATAAAATAAAGCTTTGTTTTGCCCTCTCATATCGCTGTTTTTAGATTATTCATCATGTTTGATAGGATATTGTATTGCCTTAGTGTGGAATTCAATCCCTCTACCACTGTTATTCTTCTTAAACCCTTGAATTTAACTTTGTAAAATAGTTTAGAGTTGTGCAGGTGTATGAATCTTTAAGTTCTCTGTGTGTAGAGTTACATGCAAGTATCAAACTATTGGTATATCACCCCTATTTCCCATTTTCCACATTCCTTCTCCCTTTTCCTTCTCAAAGTTTTCATTTTTAGGTGATTCATAAGGGAACCAACCTTCTCCGGAGGTTCACATCAGACATAGGTTTCCTTGAGGTGTTCCGATTTTGTCAATAGGAGAGAGAGTACACAAACCATTCTCTATTAGGATGAAACTTCTAGGTGACAACAGTTTTTGGCACGCTCGGTGGGACAAAGTAGTAAAAAATTGATGCTGGTTCAACAGTTTGCAGAGCATAAAGTATTCAGAAAATCAACATTTGGCTACTCCTCAAGTGGTCACAGACATACTAGTTGCAGAGTAGTCGAAGCTAATGCCAAAAGTGACTATTAGGTCAAAAGCTAAAGGTATTCCATTTGAATTTATTCAGCTACCTTTACATTCTTATAAAAGAAGCAGATTTAATAAATCCTCTCCATATACTTACCGAGTTAGCAAGCTAAAACAATTACCCAAAATCCCACAATTTCTCGGTCTAAATTTCCTAAGGGCTCTTCTTAGAAATGAAGTTTTTGCGACCTTTAATGATGGCAACCTCTTGAATCTTACAGTATAGAATAATATCCCTGCTTCTGCATTAAATAATTTACCATTCTTTACCGGCCTAACTCAAACCACTCCTATAAAGCATATTAGAGATGTTGCAAATCTTTGCTCTGTTTATAATATAACTCAAGAGAATGTAGCCATGAGACTCCTTGCAGATTCCTTTAAAGATAAGTCTTGCAATGGTACAAAAATTTACCTATTGACTCTATCAATTCTTGGGATAAATTATGAACAATTTTTTGTAGCCAATTTGAGGACAAATCTGACGACCTATCCTTGATTGAGCAATTGAGCACAATCAAAAGAGCCCCTAAAGAGTTCATGGCTGATTTTAACTTGAGATTCTAGAGAACTTGGGAAAGAATTTACCGTGCCATCAAGCCTACAACAAAGCATGCATTCTTGTATTATTTGAGATCCCTAAACAATGACATTGCTGTTCTAATTCAGTCCATGGGGGGTAACATAATCCTTGCTTCCTTTGATCTAGCCATTAGAGCTAAAAATGATCTCATACAAACTAACAAAATTGCACCTAGACCTCCCATGCCTATCTTTCCAACTATTCAGCCACCGGTTTTAGCTATAAACCCAATTTCAGCAGCAACTAGCCAAAAAATTACTAATCCAGATCCACCCACAGAGTTGAGTGAAATAAAAGTATTTTTCAAGCTTTTGAAAATAAATTTGTATCTATTGAGAGACAACTTGCTCAACCTTACAGACAATATCAAGCTCCTTTCCAATCTGCTAGACCCTCATACCCAACTTATCCTGTAAGTAGGCCTCCATATCAAGGCCAAACAACCATTAAAGCTGATCCTAATGCTCCTACATCTATAGCTCTTGTTCCAGTGCAAACTAATATAATTTAAGAACCCTATTTGTGTGCTCCATGTAATCATTCACATGATCCTTTTTCTTTTGCTAATGGAATGTTAAATCAAGCTTTGATTTCACAAGGGGTGATTCCACAAATTTCAGCAATTGAGGCTCCTCAAGGGGATTCTAGTGAAGCACCAAAGCCACCAGAGGCAAATTTGGTGAATTGGCAACTAGAGGATCAACATGTAGCTAATACAAGGGTATACAACAAAAGAGCAGTGGGAGAACCCACAAAGGTAACTAATTTGCATGGTTCATCTTTATTTCTTGATAATAATAATAAGGTTACTGATGTCCCCAATGAGAAAGAGAAAAAAAAATCAGATTCAAAAGGGCAACTTGGAAGCACAAAAAAATCAGGAAAAAAGTTGAAAGTGTTCCAAAAGGTCAAACAAAAGGGGGCAACTCTCCCCTTAATATTATAGATCAGATGAAGAAAGCTCATGTGAGCTTATCCATGTGGGGTACATTGACTATTCTAGGTCAAAAGAACTTACTACAAGATGAGTTGGCCAAACTACTAGTTACAGTGGATCATTCAACTAAAGCTAGTGCAGTGCTTGCCAATACAGATCAGCCCTCTAAGGCTGAATTTCAAACAAAAAGGATTGGTAAGTCTCCTCCTTTCTACCTTTTTTAGATTATTGGTGATAATTTGGTCTATAATTGCATGGTTGATAGTTGTGCTAGCAGTACAGTTATGCCTAAGCAGATAGTAGATAAGCTAGGACTCAAATATAAGCAACATGACAAAGGGGTTTTGCAATTGGATGACACAACTACCAAAACAGTTGGTATAATCAAAGATCTAAAGTTAGGTTTGCATGCATGTCCAAGTCTTCCAATCTTACAAGATGTCATGATAATAGCGCTACCTCCATATTTCGCTTTGTGCTTATCTAGAGATTTAACAACTAAGATTGGAGGATATCTATCATTAGATTGGTCCTATCTATTTTTCAAAGCAAGGTATTACATAAAGGTAACAATTAACTATGAGCCTCTTGCTAAATTTCATATTGAGACTTATGTGCCCAATGTAGTGTGAAGTGTAGTGTTTTTGACCATGAAGATCATCCAATTGTTCATGATACAAACACCCACTCTGAGAGCATACCAGATTTATTATTGGATGAGTGGGGAACTGACCATCATGGTTTTGATCCTTATAAAGATGTTGAAGAAACATACATTAAAGATGCTGGTTTGGGAATTTATGGCATGCATCAGGATGATGCTTTTTTACCATTATTGGTTAAAATTGAAGACATTGATACAGGATTGTGGAGTTTATACTTTGATGGCTCTAGAAGTAAGAATGGATCAGGTGCATGTAATGTTTTGATATCACCAGGCGGCCAAAGGTATTATTCTTCTATTCGATTTCAGTTTAGTTGTACATGCAATGCAACTGAATATGAGGCACTAATCCATGGTTTATAGCGGGATAGGATGAAGGGAGTTAAGAACCTATAAGTATTTGCTGACAGTGAAGTGGTCATAAATCAGGTGAGAAGTATGAATATTGCAAATAATCCCTTGTTGAAATCATATAGACATAGAGTCTGGGATTGGTGTCACTCAAATTTCACCCTAAAATCTGCGACTACCCTATCCGAAAATTTTTCGTACTTTTAAAATAATGGGTCGTTTTGTGTTTTTATTGCCTGAAAGTTCTTGTATTGTGTCAAGATAATCCCAAAGAGCCATATTAGCCTTTTTCGCCAAATACCCAGATGCCAAAAATTGTTTTATTCTGTCGTCGGGATTTGTCTGCGGGAAATTTGTATTTAATTATTTTGAGCCCCGTATGAGGCTATTTGCGCTCTGTTTTAACTATATTATGAGTGAATATGTTATTATTCCTATGTGCCAGGAGGGTTTTAACTTGTATTAAGTTTTGGGCTTTATTTGTAACTTTTGGCAATTTTTTGTCTTTTTGTGGTGTCCCATTTCTTTTTCTGTGAAATTTCTTTGGAACAATTCCTTTGTCGGGTAAGCCCGATTTTTGCCCTGGAGCGGCTAGAAAACATATATGCACATTATGCCCAGAGGAAGTCGCCATCGGAGGTCTGGATCACCGGGAAAAAGCGAAGTCGTGCACAGAAAAGCCCCTGCGGGGATGGGCGCATTTTTGGAAAACAAAGGATTTAAACTGCAATGGGAAAAATATAAGCCGCAAGTAGGGTGGAAATTTTGTACCTACCTAGCAGGGTACTTTTTCCCGTGTTATAAAAGTCACTTAAGCTGCAGTGAGAAAAGTAGAGGCTGCAGGAAGGTGGGAATTTATTGCCTGCCTTGCAGGATAAAAATTTCCATGATAAAATAGAAAGAAAGTGACTTAAGTGAAATCATGGGATTTTAGTGCCTGCCTTGCAGGGTAAATAATCCCATTGTCAAAGTCAAATCACTTAAGTAGATCATGGGATTTTGGTGCCTGCCTTGCAGGGTAAAGAATCCCATTGTGAAAAAATTCTTAAAAATAGAATTACATGTGCAAAAAAGTGTGCCCCCTTTGGTGAGAGAATGACAGCCTTAAAATGATTATTTTTATTTATCTATTCTCTCAAAAAGTGCGCCCAAGCTTGGAGGAAGTCAACAAGTCAAAGTTGGAATTTAAGAAAGGAATTAAATGCATTAAATTTAATTTATTTAGTGGCTGCCCTCTTCCTCTCAAAAAGTGCGCCCCATTTGGGAATTGTTTAATGTTTTTTAAGGCATTAAAACATTAAATTAATTTCTATTTTCAGTGGCTATGGTCAAAGCACACTGTGAAGCTTAAGTGAAATGATGTGTAAAGGATTAAATTGGATTAATTTAATTTATTGAATGGCTGTCCTTAAACATGCTATTTTTAAAAGAGAAGAGCATGATTTTTAATTAATTAATTGCCTTTAATTGTTAGGGCAATTATTAATTATAGAATTGTGAAGGTTATATAAGCATGGACAGCCATATGAGTGAATTATTTGATTCACAGGTAAAGAATTACAGCCAAGAGGAAAACTGCGCCCCCATTAGAGGAAGGATTTTGCTCAGACAAGGTGACAACAAGGCTAAAAGCTTCCAGATTTGGTGCATGCTTTGAAGGAGGTTGATCTTTGTCTACATAATTGTTTTCATAGGTGTTACAGGAGCTCAGGTGTTGATTGAAAGGATTCATGCTCTCTTTATGTGCAAATTAAACACCAATTTTTGGGGTAGCAGGCTTGAAAAGTGCAGATTTTTACAATTTAAATTCACTATTCATGCTCCGGTGGCCATTTTTGTCTGAATAAATTGCAGGAATTCATTATAGGTGCTTTACAAAAGAAAAGGAGTTTTTATCAATGTCCAATACATTGCAAATATCCTCTAAATTTGAAGAATTGTCCATATCTGCACCAGTATTGAAGAAATCCAGCCAAGTAAGAAGAAAAAGAATTATTCAGACGAAGATAGACAAAGCCATGGTGAAAAGAGATGAAAAAGAAAGCACGATGGAGTCATGCATTGCTTCCAAACTTGCAGACATAGGAGACACAGATCTAGGCCCGGAACCTCTTTCCGATTTGATTGATAGATCCAGAGAAGGAAAGACTTCACTCATGCGTGCGGTCAAAAGCAGTGGAATTATCCGAGCTGCAGCTTTTCCATGTACAGCCCAATTGCCAGAATTTGTTATGGAGTGTGCTAGATCTTACCATCCTTCATCCAGATCAGTGCGTGATGCTTCGGGAAAGACAATAATTCGTTTGGATGCAGAGTTCATCAACTATTGTTTGAAGATTCCAGTGTTAAAGGTGGTGACTTCCATTAGCATTCAAGATGCTGAGAGTAGATGGGAGAAACATAGAGCTGATTGCATGAGCATAATGAACATCCGATTCATGAAGAAGCCTAGATCTCCTTTGAAGTTCCCGAGAACTCTTCCGCGGTCCAATTTGGTACAGGAGGCAGATGATGTTGTCAAATTGCTATGCAGGATTAATGGCGAAGCGAATGCTTACACTTTCCATACATGGATGTATGCGTTCATCAGGACCTTTGAAATCAACAAGGTTGATTCCATAATCAATTGGTCGGAAATTATTAGCAACAACATCGGTGAGCAACTCCGGAACGTGAAGCGTACTTTCAGCTTCAATATGACTTCATACTTAGTGTATGCTGCAGCTTCACAAGGCGTCTTTTTCAAGCTGGATAGATGTGGTGTTCTTTCTAAGGACCCCATTTTCGAGTGCTACCCACAACTCACTACACCTGCGTGCGAGAAGGACTTCAAAGTGATCAACGATGAATCTTCTATGATTTCATCTGCAAGGCTAGACAAAGACTTGAAGGCCAACAGGGTAAGCAAGGAAGCGTGGGAAGCTGTGTCCCAAGATTGGCAGTCTATTCATTCAATTTGCAGATTTTACATACCTCAGGGTCACGGGCTATTCTGGAGAACCAATAAAGATGCTCAGGTATCCGAGTGATAGATTGATCGCCATGGAGCTCAGCAGGCAACTTGTGGAGTTATGTAACACTCTGAACTGTTGCTACTTCCTCCTGAGCATTCAAGTGTTGATATATGATTTCTTCTGTAAAAGGATGTGTTCCTTTGATTGTGAAGTCATGCTTGATATGTACTGTATCTTCTTTGCTATTGAAGATCTTT
>CM034156.1:94135363-94145765 GCA_019776745.2 Taxus chinensis
TCGAAAATTTCGTCAAAGTCCTTGGATGTGTAACTTCATCTGCAGTAAAAAGTGTTAATGCTTGTGGAGGTTGAGAACTAGGAAGCGAAGTTAGAGGCCTACAAATCAATCCTTCCACCCATTATTGGAATCACCACTCAGTAGTGAAAAATTGCTTACAAGATGCACAAAAAACATGTCAACTTTCTTGTCCTAACGGCCCACGAAAGAGCGTCTGAAGCTTACAAAATGAGTGCATATCACTGGACCCAGTGATGTTAATACATCCTAATAGTTAGCAAATGTGTTTTCATCTATCAACAAAAAATATCTGAAAACTGTGGAATTTTCTTGAGACCCTCCGGCATGTTTTCAGTACACCCAGCAACTATGCCTTTGCATCTTAATGTTAGCACCATCTTTGTACTTAACTTTCTCTTGCAAGAGATCTTTGCACACCTGCCACCGCACCGTCATGCTCTCCTTTCTGTCCAGCCTAAGTGAAACTCCAAATCTGTTGCACACCATCTGAATGATTCTGCTTATCCAATAAAACATTCTACATTCCTTTCAAAAACTGAGACGTGCAATTATCTGACCATATATAATGTTGTTTGAAGTGGATGTCCCGATCAGGACAAGTTTCCATAAAATAGCTTGAAACACCCTTGCAACAAATTCAGTAGAATGAGGTACGATAAGCAATGATATAAAAGTGGTAACTCTTAAAAACTTTTGACATTCTCTGTATGTCAGGAAATGTAGAATGCTATATGAAACAAAAATGGGCAACTTGTACTTGAGTTGGACTATTGCGATGGAACCTCCATTGTGGTTGCAATGTTAACTTCTATGCAAAATCGACCACTGAAACAATAGTACCAATAGAAAATGTGTTCTTTGCAAGCTTGAATTGTTATCCAACCATCGAGCTCTATAGGGATGCCTTGCATACTCTAAACATTTCATCCTTAAATTTTCTCATAAATTGAAAATGGGCATTTTTGTAACATAAGCCTCACCGTTTCGACTCTTTTCATCTTTAACTGGTATGTAACTAATTTATATTTATTCAAATTTCACTAAAATATGGTCCTATTGTACCTTCAATTTACTCATGGATGCACTTTCCATTTTAGGTAATCCGCGCATGTACTACAACTTCCATCTAAACAATCCGACTATAACAAAATTGTCCACTTTTTTTTCACAAAAATAGTAGGAATGAAATCCCTAGAAGGGGGGGGGGTATTGGTGAGGAACTTGAACACCACTATTAGATAACATAGTTTTAGAATGAAACATAGAATGAACATAAAAATTAGCATAATGCATCGCACATTCAACATGTTGCCAAAAAACAATGGTGCGAGCATGGTTGATTTTCAATAGAATGGTTTCAACATTTCAAAAAAACGTTGACTAATTGAATTTCCAGATCTCTTGTCAAATACGAAAAAAATTGAGTTTTTGAGTCAAGCTAAGAAATGCTTGGATGTGTTCACGATAGTAGAACCAAACTCGCCGGTTTATAACATCTCTCGTATTAGTGAAACTCTAGTGTTATCATGCCAAAAATAATAACAACTTCTCTTATAGCATCAGAATATTTTTGTCCTTACGCGGTGCTATAGTTAGAAAATGCCCAAAAATCGACATTATGAGTGATTGAAGGTATGAGTCTTTCAATTGCTTTCCTTAGAGTTTTTCGATTAACTTGCAAATTCGACTGTTTGCGTAATTAAACGTTGTTTTTATGATTCAGTACAACACTAGTGGAAGTACACGACGCACAATAGTACTATCCTAGTGCGTCTCGTGACAACAACAGTGTGAATGCATCATGAAGGTTTTCAAACAATGTAGAGGTTTGACCACGTATGTTAATGTTGTCAATCCTAAGGTGTTAATGTAGGTCTCATGTTAAATCAATTTCATCAACTAACAAACAACTGAAATCTTGGGAATCATTAAAATGTCAAAATGAGATCCAAATTTTAGTGGCTTTTCTTCTGATTTGTCGTCAGAAAGTGCCAGACATTGGTTTCAAAAGTTTTCATCAATTCAAAAAAAAATTAGGTTTCGTATGTAAAATCATATGAGGGTTTTTGTCAAATTTTGCTTGTTACGTTTCAACAGAATGCCTATTCAAATTTTCATTGTCTCCGTCAATTCACCATTTGCTACATATGAGTATTTAATTCTCCTTCACATGACAGTAAAAACTTCTTCATCACGTGTATTTATTCAACTTCAACATTGACAGTAGAAAACATGACCTAGTTCGTCATAAATGCTACAGAGTTGGGATGAAGTGAACCTCTTCTAGATTCACGAATTTCCGATTCACTCAGCATTTTCAATGTTTTGGCCTCTATTTGTTTGGATTTTTTAATTAATGACTTCCTTTTTTGACTTCGGTTTTGTCTCCCATGATGTTGCTTTCAGTGATAAGAAAACGTGCCTGGAAAAAGACAGAATTCGCAGTAATCGTACGGTAAAGAGAGAGTACAAAATACATGGTAATATCAGACATTGGGATGTGTGTAAATATGATTTACACCGGAGGCGTTTATAACCCGTGAGCGCGGTATGTTAAAAAAACCGCGATCGGGATCTATCTGCCGACTAAGCCTCTAGAAATATTGTTTGTCCCAACCAAAGCTATGGAAGGTCATTATGAAGTGCCAAAAGGGTAAAAAAAACCTCAAAATCTGCCTTCCAAGACTTGAAACATGCTAAAAAAACTGGGTAAAACATGGTCACCAAAAAAATGGTGCCATCCCGTAGGGTAGACTCTTAGCTTTGTAGAAATATTGTTTTAAGTGAATAGAATAAGATAAATTTCATTTATAATTTCTTCTAACAATAGGTCTTTAAGCATTTTCCCGTGAATGTTCATGTCTACATTAAGACTGTAACTTTTGTTTCGCGCTTATCAAAATATGATAAAACTTATAACCATCCCAAGGGTGGACAAATTCTATAAACCTTTAAAAAAAAATTGATTTCGATATTGTTGATAAGTTATGGCGGGCAAACAGAAGAAGCGCTCCATGTTCTAACTATTTTCAGACCACGTTCATGGAAAAAATCATAAAAAAAAAATATTGCTAAAAAAAAAACAAAATAAAATCCCCCAGGATAGACAACTACATCTAACGTTTCACCAAGGAAAAAAAAAATAACAAGATTTTGGTAATCCAAAATGCGGGGAAAACGGAACACAATACTTATAAGTTTTTCAAAAATAAATAATAAGTCAATATAATTGTCAGTGTTTAATATAGCTAAACTTGTCCGTTTTTAAAAAAAATGGTATTTTAGCAACTAGATTCCAAATTCTATGATCATATTATATAATTTTTTCTATTTTTGGTGTTTTTTTTTAATTTAGAGTGCATGTATAGCTAATAACCCTACAAGTTGAGAATTTCAGGTTTTTTGCATATGACGTCAACGAGGGACCCTATATTGTCCATCAACTTCCTGCACTTACCCTGTATTCATTGCAAATTTGAATGTGAAATAAAGTTGCTTATGGTTACTTGAACAAATGGTTATAGTAGAAATTGAAGGATGCAATAAAATTTAAGTAAGTTATTGTGTTGAAAAATTACATTTTGTTGAGGAAAGGAAAACAATAATATTAGGAATAGATTAAGCTTCTTTCTTACTCTTGAACTTGAAAGAAAATTTGTTGAAATAAAATTAAATGATCTTGTAGTTGTTTTCTTGTTACTATGGAAATTAAAAATCTTTAAATTTAGTAATTGTAGGCATGGAATGAATAAATGGTTAAACTCTTCAACTAGAGACTTTAGGAACATAAATTCAACTAAGGGTAAACTGTAAAGCCATCCAATAAAACATGTTTTTGAAAAAATTGTGGAAATAAAGGTTCAGTTTTCGAAGAATAGGACCCCCACCCTCTGTAGAGCGGAGGTCTCTAAACCGCTGCTCAATAGGTGGTGGTTATGAATTCTATATGAGAGTTTGCGTCCTTAGGAGGAACGAAAATAGTTCTATTGGAGGATCTGAAGATGGTGATGATATAGGCCATAGGAAGCAATATTTGTTTGATGGAAGTAAGGAAGGTAAATATTGATTTGGTTGGCTAATGAGGTATAATGATCATTTGAATTTGAATTTTTTTTAAGGTTCTTCAAATGATGTAGGAGGGTAGGACGATGTGGATGAGGTCTCAATGACTGATGAGGTAGGTGCAGGAACTTGGATTGGGTCTGCGGTTGGTATTATGGGTAATATGGAATAGATATGGATGATGAGAGTTGATGTGGTATATTCAGGTTGGAATAAATGGTGGATGTTGGTATGGGTATTGAAAGAGGTTATGTTATCCATTTTTACCCCCATTGGTAAAATAGACAACTAGAGAAAAAAACTTGGGTAGTTGACAGAGTTTCATGGTTGAGCCTGGGTTTTTCAGAGGGAAAGGAGTCAATTCTCGGGAAAATTTGAGAAAATTGAGTAAAATCAGGAAAATGTGGCTTTGAGGCACTTTACTTCATTTTCCTAACTCCCCAATCCAACAAATTCTATTTAGTTAGTGAAAAAAGCTGCAGAAAAATCTGCAGAAGCTACATAAAAGCTGCAGAGTAAAATCCATAGGAAAAGCTGTAGAACAAAGCCGCAGAGTAAAAGCGACAAAAAGAACTGCAGAAAAGTCTGTAGAAAAATCTATGGAAGCCGCAGAGTAAAATCCTCAGAAAAATCCACAGACCAAAGCCGCAGAGTAAAAGCCGTAGAAAATTCGTAGAAACAAGTCCACAAAAAAAGCCACAGAACTAAGTCCATGGAAAAATCCATAGAACTAAGTCCTTGGAAAAAGGCGCATAATTAAATCCACAAAAAATGCCGATAAAAAAAGACTACAGAAAATCCGTTAGAACAAAGTATGCGGAAAAATACAGAAAAAATTTCCATAAAAAACGTCGATAGAAAAAAGCATGGAATGTTGCAGAAAACAAATTCGCGGAATGTGGAAAAAAATGGAAAAATCCGTAGAACAAAGGAAAACGACATTTTCACGTGAAACTTTGGAATTGGCATAAAGAATTTGATCCAGTGCTCGAAATTTGACAATTATATATCATTGGAAAGGTATCACGTCTTCGAGGCAATAGTGATCATATCTCATTTACTAAGGTTATATGTGTGAAAAATTTAGAAAATGTATCCATAAGAAAATAAAAGTTCCAGGCCAAACCACCGACAATTAATGAAGTATGGACACCCATTTCTTCTTACAGAAGATAAAGTATGTAGGTAGGATGATTGTAGGGGTACAATGCATTTTAAGACCATTTTAAGGGTAGTTGTTGTTGGTGGAGAAGTAATCCAAGTTCACTCTTTTTGTTTCTCTCATTCATTTCTAATATTGAAACCCTTTCATATGAGAAGGATATATTATAGGATGTGGGGAACTTTGTTAAAAAAAAAATCATAACACCATTTGAGTTGTCAAAACCTCTTCAGGGTCTGGAAAGTGTATTGTGCCTCTATTTGAAATAAGTGTAATGGAAGGTCCATATTCTAAGAGCAAAAAAAACTGTGTTCGTGGTGTTCTGTCAACCCTTGCATTGTTTTTGTGGTAGTCTTTCCCTTCTATTTTTGTTGTTGTTTTCGTGCATGTATGGTCTCATTGAATGTGAGGATGTTGTGATTCATGGAGAGTTAGTGGTAAGGAAGATTCTTGGTCTTGTCACATGGTCTTGCCTCTCTCAAACTCCATTTTATTTTGTAATCTCCCTCAGCAGGATATTCACCACCTTTTCTGGTGCTATCACATTGTAGTGTAGGATTTCGTAATTTAATGCTCTCTCTCTCTCTCTCCTTGGTCATTGGAATTATTACATTAGGAGTAGATAGTCACATTTCCTTCCTTAGAAGTAGTATAGTGCTAGGATTAGGTAGAGGAACCATCCATCTCTGGAGGATCATCTCAAGCCTGCAAGTCAAAGCTGAGAGATGATTCAATGTTACCCAAAAACACTGGTTCCTCATTCACACAGGCATGACAAAACGGAGGGTGTTGTTTTTGGCGATAATAGTTCTGGCACGCCCAACGGGGATATGTTTGAAGTACCTTACCATTTTATTTCATCAATTTGATGTGTTCTTAGTGAGATTCAACCTTTAGAGGAACATGCAAAGCACATCTGGCATCTCCATTTAGTCAACAACCCATTCTTTGAGTTGCAGACTTTCTTTCCATCATTTTCCACTCATTTTTCATTCCATATATTTCATCATCTGCCATTCATGAAGTTGTACAGTCATGTCTTTATTCCCATCTTGGAATTCACACTTGCAACAGTAGTGGGGAGTCCACCTCCAATTTATTTCACAACTCCTCTAGATCAACATTATGATCAGATTTAGAACCATTATGTTACCCATATAAGTAGGATACAGATCAGTTTGGTCACTCCACAAACTATGGAACTTATCAAGAGCGATGGTGCGCATATGATGATAACACTATAAGGAGAATTCTAATCTATTGGAGAAGATTAAATAATGGAAGCAAACATGGTGGAGTCCAGGGCTAGAGCTCAAATGAAAGAATTTAGGATGGTTGCAGGGCACCTGTCCAGTGAAGGCCCTTTCTAAGACACTATATCCTACAGGAGAAGTTTGACTTCATGTTTGAAATGATCTCCTAAACTGCAGATGTGGACTGAGGGTATTGAGGCTTATGAGTTGGATATAAGACAACTTGTCAATGGGTAAGTCGACCACCTCATAGCTTTTATTTTCCTCTTTCTCAATCAATATCATTTCAGAAGTGTCAAGATTCGAACCCATTGTATGATGCCCCAAGTGTGTATTTCCCTTCCCATCTCTCATCTTCTCATCCATCTTAATTCCTCTACCTTTCTCTTCCAAACCGTCATTCCATCCAAAGAAACGAGAAATGCCACCTCCCTCACAACAAGAAACGATTGACAACTATTAGAAACTCCATCTACTCCTCTTGCCTTCCCAAATCCCATGTCGGGAAGCGATTCCAAAACCCGTCAATGAGAAGCAAAAATCGGAGCCCCAACAAAGAAGAATGATCAAAATCTTGGTAAGCTTCGCTCTCAGATTTGGGATAGAAAAAACCACTTTATGTTTAAACCTTCAGAGGAGGCGGGGTCACATCATAGGTGGTTGGAGGGCTGATTTTGTACAGTAGTGGACAAGAGGATCAAATATTTGTGTCTCTAAATGCAGTGTCCATAATGGCAATTTGGGAAGAGAATGTGTTCTAATCCAAAATACACAATCAGTAAAGATGGAGGAAGAAAACTCAGCTGCCAAGTTGTATTGAAGAGGGAGTGATCAAAGGATCAATCATTTGTTGAGCCCACTTGACTGAAGAAAGTATTATTGCAAGATTTTTTTTTCATTCTAAGGGCCTTGTTTAATTGATGATCCATGGTGGATGAGAGCTAATCCCACAAGACTTGTTTCCCCAAATGTCCTATAGAGCAAAGAGAATTGAAGGATTTTGATCTGAAAAATTTTCATGCTAGAGGAATAGTCTATCTAAGAGAAGCAGTATTCAAGAAGTAACGAAGGAATGAAAGAGTATGAAGATCCCATCTCTTCTGCACCAGTCCACCCTAGGAATGTTTGCAAGAAGACTTCATTATTGAGTTTGACTTCTGTGCACTGGAAAATTCCGTATCAAGCCTTTGCCCAATCAAGTATGTGGCTCATTGAAGCAAGATTTCAATGAGTTCCTACCTACTGGTCATGCTTACTTCTAGCATGAGGATGATTTACAAAGTACCAAGGATCAACTTCAATGCCTCTTCAATCTAAATGCAGAGCGACTAAAGAGGTCTTTGTATTGTTTTCCAGTTGCTACCTTGATGATTTTGGGTGGAGGATTAGCCTCCTGTGCGAGTTTTTTTCACTCATAATAAAATCCATGTTAGTGCCACTCTATACATGGCTTGACTATTCCTAATAAAGGGAAGCTACTTCTCCTCCCAATTGGCAGGATTTGTTTTGAGGTCCCTTTACTTTCGGTTAGCATAGAGTATGTAGGTTTTCTTTCAGTAAAGGAAGTTCTTGTGCACCTATGCCTGTCCCACTTGGGCATGATGATCTTTCTCTATTGTGTTACACATTGTGTTTGTGGTGGTTTTTTACTGTGCACATTAAATTGGGAGGTACAATTTGGTGAGATCAACTCCAGGTTCAACCCTATTTCACGTGCTCAGGGCACCATTCAGACATTAGTAGTTTCAAAAATTGTATTTATTTTAATCAGCAGGCTTGACTCCATGCCCAATTGTTATTCACAAGGTAACCTAATCACTTCATCTAGTAGGCAGATGTCCTCGTGAGTCCACCAAATTATTATACTTTTTTACCCCCCCCATTAGTAAATGGGACAACTAAAGAAAAACACTGGCAGTTTGATAGAGATTCATAGTTGACCTGGGGTTTTCATAGGGAAGGAGTTCCAATTCTAGCCAAATTGAGAAAATGTGGGCTTTGAAGCACTCTACTTAATTTTTCCTAAGCTCCCCATCCCAGAAATTCTAAGAATTAGTGAAAAACTGCAGAAATCAGCACAAGCCATAAGAAAAGTTGGCAAAGCCACAGAACAATCTGCGGAAGCTGCAGAAAATTCCACAGAATCCATAGATACAATCCATGGAAAAACCCATATAACAAAGCCGCTGAGTAAAATGCCACAAAAAAATCTATGAAACTTAATGTCAAGAAAAAAGTCACAGAACTAAGTCCATGGCAAAAACCTGCCAGAACTAAAGGTCCTAGAAAAGACCATAGAACTAATCCAGGGACAAATGCCGCCAAAAAAAAAAAAGGACCACAAGAAAAGCATAGAACAAAAGTCTGAGGAAAAATTGAAGTAAAATCTACAGAACAAGTCCGCGAAAAGATGCAGAATTTGAAGAAAACCAAAATCGTAGAAAGATTAGTAGAATGTTGCAAAAAATGGAAAATTTGAGGAATAAAGGAAAATGACAGTTTTTCCACACAAAATTTGGGACGGGCATCATAAACTTTTTGACCAGGCTCAAAAATTTGACACATTTATATCATTGGAAAATTTCGTAACATATTCATGCAAGGGAACATATTTCTGTTTCATAAGGTTCAGATGTGTGATGGAAAACTTAAAAACATCTACCTAAATGGAAATACACCATTCCAGGCCCAACCACCGAATTAGTGAAGTAGACCACCTCATTCGTCTTCCACACGCTAAAAGTACGTATGAAAGATGATTTGTAGGGGGCCATGCATTCTAGACCATTTAATGGGGGTTGTTGAGCCAGTGAGAGAGAAATCCGAGTTCACTCATCTCATGCTCTATTATGTTATATATTTGTAAAACACTCCTCATAGAGAAGGGAAATATTTGGGGTGTGGGGGAGGGAACTCTTGGTAAAATTTGTTTTTAACAACCATTGAGATGAAAACCCTCTCATAGGGGTCTGGCAAAGTGTGTTTTGTGTCTCTATTGTCAACAAATTTGTAATAGAAGTGAGCATTTTCTAAGAGCGATAAAATTGTTGTTCGTGGTGTCTTTCAACCGTTGGCATGTTTTGTTGTATCCTTGCTCTTCTATTTTTGTGATGTTGTTCTATGCATGTATGTTCTCATTTTCAGATGGCGGATGTTGTGTTTCATGGAGATTAGTGGGTAAATTAAAGATCTAGTCTTTGTCACATTGGCCTGGCCTATCTCAACTCCATTTTATTTCTGTTATTTCTCCCTCAAGCATGATATTTCACCCCCTTTATTGGTCCTATCACCTTTTTAGTGTAGGATTTCTTAATTTTCAGATCTCTATCTATCTTATTCTCTCTCTCTCTAATGTAGTTTCCTTTAGAATTGTAGCTTAGGAGTACGATAGTCCACTTTCCATCCTAGAAGTAGTTTAGTACTCAGGAGTAAGTAGAGGAAACAAACCTCTCAGAGGATCATTCTCAAGCCTACAAGCCCCACAACTTGAGAGGAATGATTCAATGTGACCCAAAAATACTGGTTGCTCACAAACAGGCATGAGAAAATGGAGGGTGTTTTGTTGTGAGAAATAAAGGTTCTATATTACTATTTTAATTGAATAAGGATACAAATTGTATGTGTAGAAGGTTAGGGTAGACATGGATTGTTCGATGGGGATTGGGAAGGTTTATTTGAAGATATCAGGAGTCGAGATCGAATTGGTTGGGAGGTGTGTAATATTGCGGATTGTAAATAAATAATGGAGGATTGAGCTTGTTGAGCTACATAAGTGTAAGTAAATGAAGTAGGTGTAGCATTGGCATATGTAGTGGGGCTAGCGTAGCACATATGGTTGAGAATTAGAGATTATGATTTTGAGAATTGATTGTATGGTGAAAGTATTTGCAAAAATGGGGCTAGA